>JASDQU010334064.1:0-12857 GCA_032191745.1 Picea mariana
CTAGTCCCGTTGATCACAGACCTTTCCAAGTGCCGATCCCTAAAATGCACGTGCAACCTTTTCTTTCCACGTCGCCGCTCCTTTCTCCGCTCTATCGGGGATCGCAAAATCGCAATTCCTATTTCAACAATTCCCTTGTGAGCAAGAATCCCGAAATGCCAAACCCCGACTCCTCGGGATCTCGCGCCACGTTTCTTTGCGGCGATCAACGGTTCTGATCCTTTTGGGAAATCACTAATTGCGATTTCATGCATGAGATCTTTGGCTTCGGAAGTTCCAATTCTCCGATGAGCCTAGTCCCGCTGAAATTCTATCTCCTTCCCTACACGCCCAAGATAACCCATGCGCAACTCTCCAAGATCAAACGACTGACGGGATTTCGCTAGCTTCCTCTCCGAATCCTGACTGTCAGTTCCCCTCCATGAGATTTTCCTGGGGTGACTAAGTATTCTTCTCAGGACTTGCTCCCCGAGCCTGCACCTAAAACTTCGCTTGACCCTTCTTCAATCAAACCTCCCATGCTATCTTTCAATGATCCAACGAAGGTGCTATCCGTTCAGAGTTTTCCCATATGGCTCCTTCAGAGGGACTCTGCACGCACTCCTCGCGCTCGACGTCCAACAACTTTCTCAAGTGTCAAATAATTCAGACTCTGCGCACTCTCTGCAGCAGCAGTCGCTATCTCCTTTTGCTCAGACTAATATACTGAGACTTCTTCTTACTTCAACCTGCACACTCCTTGCACGGTTGCAATGACCCAAATCCACTTTTAGGCAAACAAGAACAAAATTTAAATTATCGAGCCCTCGTCAACGCACTCCTTGCAGATGAATTCGACTGCACTCTATGCAGGAACCTCCTGGCTCAGATCGAGAAACAATTGAAACTCATTGCCTCTCTCATTCAGACTTCAGTTTCAAACCCTAAAATCACATGCACAGCATATTTAAAGCAAATGCATAACCAGAAAACAAACATACATGAGCAGATAAACCACATACACAAAGAAACAACACCATCCATGAATTTGAATCAGAATTTCATTCTATTAATTCAACATATGTACAGGGGTGTTCTTCGAAATTTCTCTGCTTGCTCTTCTCCTCTGAATGTTGTTAATGTTACAATCATACAATGAGGGTGTCTATATATGTTTTCCCTCTCGGACTCTAAAACTGTCTAATCTAGACTTAAACATCTATCTACCTGCATTAAATCTAATAAATGCCTCCTATCTATTTCAGACTTGAGCATATGGCTTGAGGTCTGATACAACATACAAAAGGTGCTCCTTCATAAAGGATTCATTAAAGGCTTGTGCTACAATCCCAAAGCATTTTCAAAATTTTTGGGTTTGTTTATCCAGCTGAACTTTCGCTTGATGTGCTGGCTCGCTTGCTGAGTTGGCGATGCTCCTGCATCAAAAGGTAAGAGGGAAATTGGTAAGTGTCTCTTTGTGAATTTCCCTTTCACTATTTTAGTTTGGAATAGGGTTAAAATTTCTCTAAAAATCACTAATGGATGGAATGGTCTAACACTGAATGAGTGTTTCAAAAAGTGGGCAAAACAAAACTTTGATTATCCAACATTTCCAGCCTTTATTTGTTGGTTTATTTGGATTGATAGAAACAAGACAATCTTTGAGGTAGGGATTCCATCTATCTAGAAGATAGCACTCCAAGCTATTGGTGCAGCGAGAAACTACAGAATTAAGGAAAAATAAAATCATCCTAGAATTGCAACCTTTGATAGAACATAAGATAGAGTCATTGGATGGTTTGACGGCGTAGCACAAAAAAATGGAAAATAAAGTGGGGTGGGAGGTGTGATAAAGATCAATAATAACATGTCATATAAATGGACCCTTAATTGTGGTAGAGGAAAAAACACAAGGGAAAATCTCATGGGTGTATGGGCCTCTCTAATTCTGGCTTCTAGACTATCAATTCCAGATTTACTTGTGCTAGGGGACTCTAAGATAGTCATTGAATGGCTCAATCAGAAAGGAGCTCTTTAGGTTGTATCCTTAGAAATATGGAAGGAAAGGATCAGATACATTCTCAAATACTTCAGGAATATAAATTTTTCACATATATATGGAGAAAAGAATCAAGATGCGGGCATATTATCAAAACTAGCTCTAACAAAACTACCTGGAAGCATAGCCTATAACCAATGGGAGTGTGGACAAGAGGGAACCACTCTATACTTAAAGATGTTTAGATGGCTCCAGGGGGAGTAAATATTTGCAGTCTAGTAAATAGTTGATGGTTTCATTAGTTATAGTATAATGCAAAGTATGAAAGACACTATTAATTTTTTTAATTTTTGTCCTCTTTTAGAACTTTGGGAGAAAAAGCCCCTTTTGTAAGAATTTTGAAAAACTGTGTAGCTATTTTTAGTGTTTAAAAAATCTCAAGACATCAAGGATCTATGATGTAAGGTTAGTGGTTGAGAACAAATTATATTTTTATAAATATAATGAGAATTTTTTTGTGGAAAAAAAAAAGGGGGTTTACTTTTTTTACCATTTTTTGCTATTAAAATTTGACCATACAATTTTGGGCCAAACTATAATTTTTTATTATTTAAATTGCATTTTTAAATGTATAAATGGATCCAACCCCTTTAAAATCCCTGAAACGCTTAGATTATACATATTTAACTACTAAAATATGCAATTCCAAAAATTTCTAACAAAATTAACCTGAAAATATAAAGAAAAACCATAAAATTGTAAAAATTTTAAACAACCTTTGAGATGAAAGAAGTGCATAAAATTCCAAGATAAAAGTATCTATCTATGAAAGGTTTAAAATACATTTTTAATATAACAGTCAAATGAAAACATTGATCCACACTTTTCATAAAAGAATATTTATAAATGTAAAAAAATTATCATTATATATTTTATAATAATTTAAAATATATACAAAAATATTTCAAATATGTTTTCTTAAATAATTTTCTATAACATATGATATTTTAAATGTTAGAAATATTATATATATTATTTATAATATAAAATAGATAGAACTAGTAGTCAAATCTTAATTTGGAGGGGTTTTTTGTCTCACAAACAAGAAGGTCTCATACATAAATTTAGTGTCTAGCTTAATGATAATCTTAAAAATAGATTATTATGATTATTATCATTTTAATTAAATCATAAAGAAAATAATTTCAATAAAATGAATATTTTTTTAACTAAATTTTTTTTTAGTAAGGAAGATAGATCAATCTAAATAAATCCTAAGGATGAATGCGACAAAGTGATGTCATAAACGCCTCCATTAATATTGGTGACAAATTCATGAAAAATTTTAAAATATGAGAGGGTCAAATCATTTCAAAATAATTACCCAACTGTTATTATTTTTGGATGGTCATTAGTTCATATGCATAGATTTGAAAGTCCTACAACTCTATGTGTTATTTCATTGTCACTAATAATTTGGTCATTGTAGTTGCACTACACTGCTTCTGCAACTATTAATTGATAATGATGTTATTAGGTTATATTAAGTTAGAATGCAGTTTCATATGGTATAAAATGGATGGCATTCTATTTAATAATTCTTAGCATATGTTCAAAATATGTATTTCAAATTAATTTATGGACAAGTTGAAGTGTGATGTTATGTCATTAGATGTATGTGAAGTTTTAATTTAGAGCATGTATTTATGTGATAGAGATACTATCTTATTGAGAAGAGATAACAAGTGGAGGTTAAAAAGGGAAGGAAAATCTTATCTTCTCGATATTTATAAGGGTAAGAAAAGTTTTGCTAATCAAGCAAAGAGGTTAAAGAGGTTGATTGATATAATTTTTGTTTTTAATATCAATTATAAGACTTAGGAGGATCACACTATAGAGATATGGAAGGAGGTAATCGATCTCACAATCAATTAGAAGAAAGACTTGAGTTTATCGTTCTTCTTTTTTCGACAATTAAAGCCTCATAGGGAAACTTATGAGCAAAGTTACATTTGAAATTGGTACCCAATGTAAACCCATCAACACTAATCACAATGCCTAACTTCAAGTGAGGCACACATTTTAGGAAACTAGCTTGGGTAATTGACCCAAGACCTCTTGCGTGAAGTTAAAAGAACTTAACTGCTAGAGCAAATCCACAGGAAAAACTTGAGTCCACTTATGTGCAACTATGAAATCATTTTTGTAGAACCAAAGGGGTTGTCAAGTCCAAGGCCAACTAATCATGAGATTTCATTGCTACTAGAGTCATTGTTACAAAATATTGGTTTGCATTGAACTTTTCTTATCGAGAGTGATGAGTTAAAGAGGAAGATACATGAATTATTGGTTCCATGGGTTATTGAGCCCAACATGTCACCTTGCGGACCTATGATTGTGTTGGTTCCAAAGAATGACGGGACTTGGTAATTGTGTGTTGATTTTAGATAACTTAACAATATCACCAATAAGATTTGTTATCCATTGCTAACGGTTGATGCCTTTCTAAACCAATTATAAGGAACAAGGTGTTTTCCAATCTAGACCTTAAGTTGAGGTACGATTAGGTAATAATTGAGGGCAAATAAATTTGGAAGGTTAATTTTAAAAGTAAGTAAGGGTCCCTTGAATGGTTGGCAATGACATTTGGGCTTACTAACACACTAACCACAATTTTTAGGTTGTCGAATGAAATTATTAGACCCTTCATTGAATCCTTAGTAGTTGTATGTTTAGATGACATCTTACTCTACACAAGACTTGGGAGGAAAATTTGAGCCATTTGAGGCAAGTCATGGATACACTCAAGGAGAAGAAGTTGTAGTTGAATATGAATAAGTGTGATTTTTATAGACATGTACTTCTTTATCTAGGTTTGACGATTAATGGAGGTCAACTGAGAATAACCCTAGCCAAAGAGTAAACCATTCAAAAGTGGCACAAGGCCATGAATCTCACATAGGTAAGAAGTTTCATAAATGATTATCCATATTTACAAAAAAATATTTCTCATTTCTCAGAGAGTGTTTCACATTCACATTCCCCAAGAAGGGTTGAAAGTAAGTTTTTTTGGACAAAAAGAATAATAGGAAAACTTTGACATCTTGAAGAAGAAGATTTGTGAAGCAATTGCATTAGGGATTCAAAATTTCTATAAGCCTTTTGATTTGAGGCTAATAGATCTTGTTGTTATGGGGGTAGTCCTCATATAAGAGGAAATATTGATTTCTTACCATTTGGAAACCTTCAATGGAGTAGAATTAAAATACTACCTACAACAATGAGACATTTTTATGGGCCAAGTGTGTTCTGAGGTAGGTGTTTACATCCATCATGCCTATGTGGCTCTCCGGGTTGCAAACATTGGATCTGTGTAGATGCCAAAGGGATAGAAAGACTTATTAATGTGGGATTGAAATGACGGTATGCATTCCAACTTCTAACATGACATTATGGAATTGAATTCTATAAATGTAGTCTATAAAAACTAAGGTTTCTTATAGCATGCGAAGAGATGAATGGAGTAGGATAGATAACCAAAATTGACAACAATAGATATATCAATGAAAAATGATAAAATTCATCTTTTTATTTGTTTGTTAAACAAACCTTGTAAAATCCTTTTTCATAATATAAACATATTTTGATGTAATTAAAGCCATGTTGTAGCTAGGCCTAAAATTACACATATATGAAAAATGCTTTTGTGTACCTTCAAATTATGTTGCCATATGCCATGCACCTAGATTATGTGCATTGGGTTGTGGTTTGAAGCATGATATCATTTTATATTGTAAATATTATTATATTGATGAAAATTGTATTATAAATGTGAAGGGGTCTATGTTATGCATCTTAATTATGATGTTTTGTGTATACTAGTAGTTTCATCTGGCTAAGAAATACATGGGATCTTTTTCTAAAGTTTATTTAAAATTTTGTTAGGGATGATATGTTTAACCAAGGAGAAAGAGGTGGATCGTTTGATTTTGTGATTTTCTTTGAGCTATTAGAATATATTTTCTTTCTATTATCTACAATTAATTGGATCATTAAAACATGCTTATTATTCGTAATTAATTGGCACATTAAAACATGCTTCGATATGAGTATGTAGGTTTTCATAGTGTGACATAATGTTAGAGAGATTTATGGATCAAACCTGTGTGTAGAGTTTTTAAATGTCCAACATTTCGAGTGGAAACTCCACCCATCATCAGGGACATAGATCGACTTCTTATGTCCCTAATGATGGGTTGAGTGTTCACTTGAAACATTGGACGTTTTAAAACTCCACACACATATTTGATCCAAAAATCTCTCTAACATGATAAAATAATATATTGAGATTCTATTATCGAGTGTAGAGAATTAAAACCCAATTTTAATATGAGTGACTATAATTAATGTATGATAGATTTTACATTTGGAAATTTTCCATTTCTATCTTTTCTTGAAAACATTGTGGAATCTTACTTGTTTCTAATTAATTCAGATATGTTTCAAGAATTCATGTTTTTCATTTTTTGTTTTCTAGTTGGTCATAATTTAATGATTGCTTTTTTAGTTTTGATGAGTTATTGTGTTGAGAGACATTTTCTACAGTCCAATCTGAAAGAGATGTGTAATTGTTTTGGTGTTGAATGTGGAGCTAACACATGACACTTAAAAGTATATAAAATATTAAATGAACACAAAATATACAATGTCAATGTTAATATAAAGTTTAAACCATACACACACAATTGTTGCTAGCGGGAAAACCCCCCCTATGGCTACACCATGGTTTACAATGTAGGCAGATCAATAACCATTTAGAAGTCTCATACTTATATAACTACCCCAAACATACCCCATACTTATGAAAAGTAAAGTAAGACGGATCTGTCAACTATACCTTTACTCCGCGTCTGGTGTAGATCCTCTTACGCTCGAAGGTTCCGTTGACTACAAACCTCCTCGCAAGGTTGGCCTGCATTCAAAGACAGATAAACAAGGAACTAAAAGCATACATTTCATACATAAATAAGGGTTAGATGTTAGAATAAAAACATAAATCAAATACAACTATTCGACACATCATGTTCCGGGACAGGAAAAGTACTTCTTTTATTGATAATACAATGATTACTTACAACCAATGTTGGCTACTGCTCCACGAACCTGGTCCAAGATTCTCTTCACCAAGATACAAGTTCACCTCTGTGTATCTTTGTCCTCTCAAACTTCTTCTTGGGAAATGAAAAGGGCTTATGATGGAGGAAAAAGGAAAAAATGGGGAATTTTGAGGGAATTCTCACAACAAGGTTGCAAATTCTTGGGGCAAGGAGGGGATGTGAAATGGGCAGAGTTTCACTGTTCTTATGCTTAGATTAGGAATGAGAACCCAACACCTCCTTTTATATGAAAAAAGGATTGTTATTTGGTTGGATGATGGGATATAGGAGATGGATTAGTTGGGAAATTACCTAATATCCCGTAATCTCAACGATTTCCTTGCAACTTTTTAATTTTTGCAACTTTTGCAAGTATAAGCGGGTTGTAATGGTGAAACTAGCATATGTATGAGGGTTGTAGTGGTGTAGCAAGCATATTCATGCAGACAGTATTGGTGCAGGGTGCGTACATCTTAAAAAAATGAGTTTTTAAGAAGAGTAACTCCGTGATGGCTTGGAAAAAATAGCAAGTAAGAGGGCCAAGTGCCAGGTGTTGACGATTGAAAATGTCAACGTAATTTTTCCCGCAAAGTGTTTCTAAGCCTATTATTATATAAGACTAAACAATGCTAGTAGGTGGGACCCCCTTGAACTTTTAAAGATTGGGTCTGTTCAGTTTCAATGTTATGATGATGCGCTACAAAGTTACATGGTTGATGAGAATATGGTTGTTGTTGATATCAATTAAGTTTTGAGATATTGTTCCTTCATGATACTACAACCTGCTATTCATTCATGGTATTTGTTCTTCTCGCCTGTACAACAAAAATGTTAGTGAAAATTACAGAAAGACATTTTGAGGAAAAATAAATGCTATATCTAATGCAAAAAAAGGGAGACCTAGCTCTACATACTTGTTGATAGTGGTTAAGTTCGAGCTAACAAAGAAATGGCTATGAAATATCTTTTAATTACATTTTTTTATATATGCATATGGTGGAAATTTTGGTGGCACACTTTGGCAAGGTGACAATGCAATGGCTATGCATTGATTAATGGGATCGGTGGCTGACTTACATATATTATAATGTTGGTCGCTCATGGAAGTGATGGCTTGCATTTTTATGGTGATTATGCTATGTTTCAGTTAAATGTTTGATGATGATGCTATACATGATCGTTAGATTGTGTAGTGGTCGAGCGATTTATTTGAGTTATATCGGGAATGTAAACATGGGTGGCGCATTTGGAAAAGTCAATGCAAATGGTTGGATTATTATGTGGACTTGGATTATACTATGGTTTGAATGTGTTGATACTATTGATGCGCTGGTTGATTAATGGTGTTAATGGAAGGCTCATTGGAATGTACTATGTAGTAAATGAGATATGGGTGGAGTTGACATGCATTTACTGCATGTCACCTTTACCCTTCCCATTGGCCGCCACCCTAGTCAAACTGTTGTTTTGATCTTGTTGTTGTGTTCATGCTCCGAATTTCTAGCAGGGTGAAACTGCTCGGCCACCTCTTGTCTTAAGGATTTCGATTAACAAGTATGTCTCTTTTTTCCATTCTTGACTTCGCTCTGGTTATGAAATGATTTTGGCTCGGTTGTGTGGGTTTGTGTTTGTCTTAAGTGTTGCAACTGTGTGGAATTTTGGATTCCAATGAAATTAGATGGTTCGACTCATGTCAGTTTAAGTTTGTTGGTTTGTTAGTCTTGTTGGGTGATAATTATTTATTACCACTACATGTTGGTTGAAGGGTTTTGTTTAAAATCATGGATGGATGATTGTCTTATCAGTTATTGGGTTTGATTAAGTGCCTTGTTTTCTTATTTAGCCTTGTCAAGGGACTGTCTCCCGTCCACAAGCATCACAACCCTTGCACGTACACCTTCAACCTCGAATTCTCACTGAAGTTGGCTATGTTCCTCCTATGAAGGTTACTGTGAAAACCTTAAACCCTCCAGGCTGAGGTTGCATAGGGAAACTATTGAGAATATCAAGTGTTTTCCAGTCACCATGGTCTATTACCTTGAATACGGGCTCACCCGTGGATCATATAGTCATCATGTTGGTTTAGTTTCTCGTCACTACCTCTGTGATAATGGAATGAGCCTTGTATTTCCAATTGCACTGCTAAGGGTCACGATCACCAACCTGTTGTCAAAGAATCAATTTTTTGTTATGAAAGGGCCTTTGCCATTTTTTTTTTGGTTCAGAGGTACATACCATTATCATACTTGTTTGGTTTATTGCTTCCCTCACCACAGTGCCAAATTGTTGGTTGGTTATTATACATCCGTTAGAGTAGTCATTATGTTGGTTTAGTTTCTCGTCACTACCTCTGTGATAATGGAATGAGCCTTGTATTTCCAATTGCACTGCTAAGGGTCACGATCACCAACCTCAGCCTGGAGGGTTTAAGGTTTTCACAGTAACCTATGTTCCTCCTATGAAGGTTACTGTGAAAACCTTAAACCCTCCAGGCTGAGGTTGCATAGGGAAACTATCGAGAATATCAAGTGTTTTCCAGTCACCATGGTCTATTACCTTGAATACGAGCTCACCCGTGGATCGTATAGTCATTATGTTGGTTTAGTTTCTCGTCACTACCTCTGTGATAATGGAATGAGCCTTGTATTTCCAATTGCACTGCTAAGGGTCACGATCACCAACCTGTTGTCAAAGAATCAATTTTTTGTTATGAAAGGGCCTTTGCCATTTTTTTTTTGGTTCAGAGGTACATACCATTATCATACTTGTTTGGTTTATTGCTTCCCTCACCACAGTGCCAAATTGTTGGTTGGTTATTATACATCCGTTAGAGTGGTGCTTATGATGTTCGGATAATGGTTGGCATTATTCACAGGCGTTTGGTGTTTCCACACATCTCGCGTCCTATAGATGATGTCTTGAGAATTAGAAGACTGGATTGGATATGTTTACTGCATCTTTTTACACTTGAATGCATGCATCTTGGTCACTCAAAGGCGACTAAATAAATGGTCTAGAATGAATTTTTTGAGTTATATCATGGTTATATATATTGTTGTGTGGTTATGGGAAATATGACACTATGAAATTCTCTCAGTTGTGCACCACGTATAATATGGATGGCTTGTTTCATATGCCCAGTGATACCTCCAAATTCTAAGTGCCTTTGTATTTTGTGATGGATCACTATTGATGACAATTGTGTGGGATGTTTGGCCCAGTTTTGAATAGCACTAAGATATTTGTTTTTTACAGTGGCGTGGTTACATGATTTCATAAATTTGTTTCTGCATAGCTTGTGTCTAAATGATGAATGTTGGTTGTATAGACAATTGCCTTTCAGGCGTGGCATGTGAGGTGTTGATTATTTTGATATTTCTATTGCATATATATTTATGGGAACGTATCATTACATATCATGATTGGCTCTATAGAGACTCCATTATTATTTTTGGGAAACCCTACTTTCAAATACAGACATAGATTGGGGAATGTATGGAATGGTGGATGTTAATGGTTATAGATTGAGTGTTGTTGTTGATTGTTATGACATGCAGAATATAAGAATAAAGGGAACATAACCTCTTACAAATTGTGTGAAGTACTTTTGTTTTTTGATAACACTGTGTTGGATATTAATGGATAGTAAAATTAAACAAATGCATAAGAATTATTACTTAGTCATGTGATTGTCGGTTGATGCATATTTTTCTTACTGCAAATATGTTATGGATTTCTTGATTAATATCATGAATAGTAAACAGTTTTTTTCCCCTTATTATCTCATTTTTCGCTAATTATAAACCCCTCACATATCCCATATTCATTTTTTCACCTCCTGTTCTGATATTGATCACAACTAAGAAATTTTATGTGTTATATTGGATTGAAATGGCAGAATTATGTGTGGATTGAAGTAAGGTTTATTGGTTTCTTACAGTTGATTGTTGTTATCATTGAGTAGTGACCATATCTCTTCCCTTTCATTATATCATTTTTTTTTCGCAAATTACAAACCTCTCATGTATCCCTGAACATTTTTTCCACCCTCATGCTCATTGATTAACATTAGAACAATTTTTATCGATTGGATTGCATGAGCCTGATACATTCTGAGCCAAATCTATTTCATATTTTTAAGGAGTTATCATACATGGTTATTTAATATACTATTTGCTAATTATTAACATATACAGGATGAGTTTTTTTAGTCGGGGAAGCCATGGCCCAGGAAACATAGGTAGAGGTAACTGGAACCGAGGTCAAAGGAGGCCTAGGTTCTCAATACATTTTGATGTTGATTCTGAAGAGCTTGGCCAATTGTTCCATGTTGGATTCTTTAATTGGACTGGACAATGAATAGTCCAAATGAGGCCTGAAAGGCCTCCCTTCCAAGCCCCTAAAGCCCCCAGTATATGTTAAGCCCTAATATTGGCTCATTACCCCTTAATTGGGGAATATTATATTAGTAATGCTATTTTATTTATGTTAGCTTTAGGCCATTAGTTGTAATTATACCTCCTAGTCTCCTATATATACCAATGAGACATTTTCATTTTGAATCATCTTGTACTTGAACATTTAAGTGGGGTAAAACAAGGTTGCCCCCTCGAAGAGGCTTATTATCTGAAATTGTCTCTTTTTCAAGGCGTTGAGTACTTTTTCTAAGGTTTTTCTATGCTATATTGATATTTGGTTCTTAACATATGGTACCAGAGCTCAAGGTCTTGGGGTTTCTCTACTACATCTGAGACACCTTGGTATTTTCGCCATAACTTTTTTTCTACAATGTTTTAGAAGGAAAATATTGGAGGATATTTAGTAGATGGATCAAGTTACATTGGGTTCAAAATTCAGCTCTTGAGGCCTTATAATTTTGGAGATACAACCTGTACAAGATAGGGTTCTGGAATCATCCTGAAGTGAGTCATTGCGGAATTTTTGATATAAATTTTTTTTTGTAACGTTTCAGACCCTGAAATTCAGAGGATATTTACACAAATTAGTAAGGTATCTATGGTAAAAATTTCAGCTTCTTGTTCATCTTAAATTTGTAGATACACCTTGTGTAAGATAGGGTATCTGACTAGTCCTATTGACTAGTCTCAAGAAGGTGTTCCAGGTAAAACAATTATAACTTCTTCCTAGAGTATCCAAATGGAGTGGGACTAGTTTCATTGGATTTTGGACAGTTTGTAGTATTTCTGGTACAAGTTTTAGAATTTTATATCAATTATTTTGTGTGGGGCACACTATACAAGTGAGATCTCCTGGAAAGGCCAAAAAATCGGAAAGTTGTGGGGAAGTTACCGTAAATTCCACTTGGCACATCCAATTTTGATCAGATCGGTGGCATTGCAGAGAAGAAATATCAGAGAACTACATAGAAGAAAGTTTCATACCTAGAAAGGTTGAAACTTGGGAGATAAAATAGAAGACATATTGTCTAGCAGAACCACCTCAAAATCAAGGTTCAAAAGTGATACTTGGCCAACATGCCACCCAAAAAGGGAACTTCTACACCAAATAAGCCTTCAGAAAATCCTATTTGGACTCTTGATGAAGGTGAAGAAATGCGTAGGGACATAAATGATTTACAAAAGAAGATAGTAACAAAAGATGAACTACAAGAGATGATGGAGGGTTTAAAAGGGGAGATCATGGAAGTATTGAAAAATTTCATAACAGAGAAGACACCTGAAAGTGAAAATGCATCCCATGAA
>JASDQU010334069.1:0-12724 GCA_032191745.1 Picea mariana
AAGTTAATTTGTGAATTTTGTTCTTTAAATTTGCATTATAAGAAATATATTTTTAGTATCACAAAGATTTCATTGATTTTTTTAACAATGTTAATTTGTGAATTTTCTTCTTTAAACTTGCAATATAAGAAAGATAGTTTTGATCTTTTATCTTGGGATTCATGATCTCTTTATGGTAAATCAACTTTTTCTTATTCTCTATTTATTAGTGACACAAAAAATTATCTTTAAAAATTTGTGATAATGATTTAGATAATATTGTTTAACTAAAAAACAACATCACTAAGCCATCCTCTCTTAAGCGATGCAATGCTAGGAAGCATTTTATCTTCTATATTAATTATCTTCTTATTATAAACTTCTCAATCATAAAGAATAACAAAAATAAAAAATATCAAGAAAACGTTCTTTTTTGCTAAAACCAAATCAATTTCATTAATCCTTTTATTCACATTATAATCCTTTTATTCAGATTATAATTCAATTTAAAAGTTGATTCAATTCAATACCAAGATATGTATACAAATTAAGGATTAAACTTAATTTTTATAATTTAATTTATGAATAACCAACCTATTTATTTAGGTCGAATTGAAGGTTGTAAGATGGATACAAAGCTTAGACTAGCTACTTACCATTTAGAGAATTGAAGCTTCTCAAATGGATACAAAGTTTAAACCAGTTCACGAATTTCAGTCAAGGTGGACATGAATTGAACAAAAACGAGGAATGGATAAAATGAATTTTCTTCACTTTATACCATGGAGCGCCAAACTTTGTAAAAAAATTAATAATTCCTAAAGACTACGAGATAAGATTTAAAAACCAGCTATGCCAAAAAGCCATTGAGTGGAATTATAGTTTTGTGAGATTGTAATTAAAAAACAATGTGAGATTGTTATGCTAGGATTTTGGATTGTTCTACTTATGGGGAGATGTAATCAGGTTGTTCGAAAGAGTTGTGATTGTACAATTATATATTTAAAAATAGGTAATATAAACGAATTGACGTTATTAGTTTGAAAAGTTGGAGAATGACATCAATTAGTGTATATCAACCATTTTTAAATATGTGGTTGTGCTAATTGATCTGTGGCATAAGTGGCTCACTATGTTTGGTTATGATTGACTTTTGGTTTGTCATGGTTGATTATGATTGACTTTTGTAAACTATGGTTAACATTGTTGACTATGTTTGACTTTTGTGTGTCACTATTTAATATGGATGACTCTAGGTGATTATGGTTGACCATGTTTGATAATGACTAACCATGGTTAATGATCACATACTATGGTTGAGCCTGGTAGACTATGGATAAACATGTGTGACCATGTTTCACTATGGTTGACCATGCTAGACCATGGTTGACCATCTTGGACCATGGTTGGTTATGGTTTTTGCATTGTAGGTTGACAATGTTTGACCATGGTTAGATGATAATGTTTGACCAAAGTTGGCCATCATTGGTTATGTTTTATTATGGTTGACCAAGGTGACATAGGGTTACCATATTTGAATATTTGAATATGGTTGACCATGGTTGACTATGGTTAATAATGTTGGGAAAAAGGATGACCATTTTTTACCTTGATTGATGATATTTGAATATGGATGACTATTGTTGATAATGGTAGAGCAAGGATGAATTAATCTAACTATGGTTGACTTTGGTTTGCCATGGTTGACTATGGTATGCCATTGCGAATATTACTGAACATGTTTGACTATCGTTAACCATGGTTGACTATGTTTGAGTATGGTGGGATATGTTTATCCATGGTTAATTATTTTTTGACCATGGTTGACTATGTTTGAGCATGGTTGAACATGTTTGAGCATGGTTGCCAATGGTTAACCCTAGTTGACCATGTTTGACTACGGTGAACCATGGTTGACTATGGTTAACCATGGTAGACCATTTTTTATTATGATTGACCATGTTTGACCATGCCTGACTATGGATAACTTTGGATGGCCATGATTAATGATGGACAACCATGGTTGACTATGTTTGACTATGGTTTAAATTTTTTGACTAAGACAAGAATGTGCAACTATGAAAAAAGAGGCAAGAAAAACCTAAACAAAGAAGTCAATAGGGATCATGAAATCTCTCATGATGAAACTAGGTCTAAATCTAATAACATGATTAGGATTGCATAGAGAGGAAATTAAAGGATGGAATAGGATTGGAAAATTTCATTTATATGTTGACTTTTCTTAGAACTTTTATCTCATTAATTATTTTATAATTTTACTATATCTTTCTTATCATAAGCCTGTATCATATCTAGATCATTTTCATCAAAAGTAATGTTTATGTCATCATCCAAACAATGAATTGAGTTCCATTATTGTATTATACAACAAAAAGGTGATTGAATTACAACGCATTCCTTTGGAAAAGTTGATCATAAGGAGAAATGAGATATCTCAAGATGTTGAATATGTAATTTATATCATGATGTGATTATATGATGATGACAATGATAATGATGATGATCATCATCATTGTCATCAATACATTCATCATTCTTGGATCCTATATGGACCCTAAATTGTGTTGGAATGGAATTGTGTTCTATATGTGCTAGAATTTAAGATACATTATTAGGATCTATATGCTTTGGACCAATTGGCTTATACATCATATGACTTAAATGATATGGATTGTATAGAGAATGAAATGAAAGGAAGGAGTATGAATGGAAATACAAATAGAGAAATATTGCATAGAGTGTAGTAAAACAATGAAACCCAAATTCTATTAATGAATGAAAAGACTGTAAAATGTAAACCAATACAAACTAGCTAGAATGGTGGTAGCTTATCTCCGAAGGGACAGGTGCTAGCTATGCTCATCTGAAAGAAGTCTTTACAAAAGGATGTAAATTTCCTTTTAACATAAAGTAATAAGCCCTAAGAGGAAAGAAATCTAAATATCCAAAACCCTAACCCTAGGAGATGAAGTGTCAAAAGGATTGTGGGCCCGAAAGTGGTTAGTTGATACACCAACTCCTTAGGGGTGCAAATTTTGCATAAAATATCCATTTGGGGAACATAGTAGCTTGTTGGAAAGACATAATTAAGAAGTACAATTGTTGGTATGTTCGGGTAGATTATGACCACCTCGAGCCCCTAAATGGCCAAAAATCATCATTTAAGGCCTCAAAATGGCCCTAGAGGTTTAGGACCTAAAAAATGTATATTAAAAAACTGCCAATATGGAGAATTATGTTGAGTCAATGGAAGAGGTGGGTGGCCAACGATGTCCTCCTGGATCAGTCCTCCCCCCTTAGGAAGAAATTGTCCCCATTTTGTCAATTTATCTCGTGATATGGGTAGAATTTTGTTGAATTTGACTCTTGGTGAGACACTTTCCTTGATGAATAAGTTGTCATTCTCTAACGACATGATAGAGTTTTATGTTCTCCTAGTGGGTAACCTTTATCTTGGTGTCCATGATTTGATCCATTGTAGTGTGCTCAATGTGTTAGGATTGATTTCTATAGGGTCCAAATGCTCATCCACCTCTAAAGTGTCCAACAAGGGTGGAAAATATGGTCAAAGCAACTCCACATCAAATAATGGGCGCAATCCAAGGAAAGGGGAAACACTTAATTCAAGATAATCTCACCCACAACTTTTGTGGTGGTGTAAGGCCCATACCAGAGTGGTATAAGATTCATGTGGGGGCATGTGAGTTTATTTTTCTACAAATGAAATCTCACCTTATCATGAAATTGAAACATGTGTGGAACCTTATGTTGTTCATGCCATTGCTTATCCCTTGCATTGGAATTCTACAGGATATCATGAACCTATTGTTGAATTTTCTAGATCCATTCAACAAATTTTGTTGCTCTATATACCTCAATTTGATCATGTGAGGAATATTCCCGTAAGGATGCATGATGCAAGAGAATCACTCCAACTCAGCAACGCGCCAGTAGCCAATGCAACAACACACTAGGAGGGAGTGGATCCCAAGGAGGGATTAGCGCCAACTTCTCATTTTTTAGTTTAAATCTCAAATTTAAGGAAATTTAATATTGTAAGGCTCAAGGAAGGCCAAGCCATTGTATTGTAAGGATAATTGTAAATTTCCTTTAATGGGATGTAGTTATACAGATCTTGAGCATCACCTCAGATTTGAAGATGTAAATGAATATTTATTGTAATAATATTAGTGGTAGGGTGATTTTAACTGTGAAATGAAATCACTCAGATGATTTAGAGGGAAGGCTCGAGAAACCCCCTCATGTATAAATGTATGTAATGTATGCCCAAAAAGGGTTGTTGAAGAAAGGTTGTTAGTTAGTAATTGTAGAGAGAAGGAGACGAGACTTTGTCATAGTCTAGCACTGTAAACATTGTAAAGTATTGAAAACATTCAGTGTTAATAGAAATTGAGCTCATTTAGAAGTCTCTGTATATGTGTCTGTGTGAATGTATGTGCATGTTTGTGAATTCTATAAGCTTAGTGCATTTGTTTGCAAGAATATTTAGATTCCCTGTCTGTGTGTGAAATTATGAGTGTTCTGGGATCTCATGGTAATGCAAGGAGTGCACATTAGAGTTGTTAGAAAACTATAAAAGGCCAGCGCAAGGATTGTGCAAGAACTCATTTAGGATTTCTGTGAGGAGCGTGCTAGGTGGGCACACCATAACTACTCATAATCTCAGGAGGGATAAGAAGCCAAAGCAAGGTGTGCACTAAGGATTGTTACAAAATTCCAAAAAATATCAGGAGGAAGAGTGTGGGGGCTAGGAGGGCACCATAATTTGTTGAAAGAACAAAGAACTGAGCCCCTATGAAGTTCAAGGAATCAAAATCTTAGGAGAGACATTGCAAGTGTGCAAAGGGTCTATGCAAGGTGTGCAGAGGCTGAGAACCTTTTAAGTTCCAAATTGCAAAGTGAGCGCAAGGAGTGCGCCTACACTCAGAGAAGTGTAAAATCTCAAGGGATGGTAAGTGCAAGGAGTGCATAGAGGCAACACAAGGAGTGCACAAGTTGAACCACTGACATGTTCAAATAAGGTCGGGAGAGATAGTGTGATTTTTTCTAGAGCAGAGGTGCAAGGAGTGCACAGAGACAACACTTTGTTAAGTGTTGGTCAATCTCAGAAGGGTAAGTTCAAGGAGTGCACAAGTGACTGTCAAAGTCTCGAGTTTAAGAAGGAAAGCACTATGAGTGCGCCAAAGGCCAATTATTTTAAGTACAAAAGATTAGGAGAAAGAGCATTGTGCTGCCAGGAGGGCATAAATATTTGTTAAGGGAACAAAGGGAAAAGTCCCTTGGAAACCCTGAGAAATCAGAAAGATCAAAAGGGCGAGTGTTATAGTGAATGTAGATAAAGGCCATAGCCTTTGAACACCTTCAAATATCTCACGTTCGAAGGGAAGTGGAGCAGTGAAGGGGGAATGTACAACAACTGTTGATATGGGTTGTAATATTTTATCTAAGTCATTAGATCAATTCTAGACAGAAGGAGGAGTGTGCAACAGTGGAGGAAAAACCCCAGTCATTGGATCTGAGCTCAAATATTGTGAGTCGTTGATCTCACAGTTCAAAGATTCGACAATTCAAGAGGAATTGACCTTGGAGTTGTTAGGAGGAGAAATATCCAAATATTGGAAGTCCCTGAGTGGATATACACCATAGAGAAATGGGAAGGAGTTTGATTCGTTGGATCCTAGAGTGATTCGGGAGTTTGGCGGTCCAAGAGTATTTGGGCCTAGTTGCACAAATGGAATAAAATCTCGAAGCCCAGAGTGTATCTTGGTCATTGGTTATAAGTACACATGTCCATGGATAAACGAGTATCCGAAAGTTAGACTATCAGAAGAGTTTAAAATGAAGTTGAAAGAGTGTGCAGAACTCCCAAAGCTCTGAAGCCTAGAATAGATCTTGGCCGTTGGCACCAAGAACACGTAATGATATGGGGTGTGATTTGGTTTGGGTCGAAAATACCCGAAGGTTCGAAGGTCGGATTTCATATTGATTGCCCATTAGTGAGGATGCATGGACCATTGATTGAGACCCCCTTTGTGTGTTCAAATTTCATAACTCTGGAAGGTTTATTGGTGAAATTTGTGAGAAGCTCTGAAGTCTCGGAGCCCAAAGTAATTCTAGACCATATATCTAGAACTGAGTGGGACCATAGATCTATAAGCTATTAATAAATTCGACCTTCATGAGTTCGAAGGTATTTCATGTTGGAGTGGGGAAAACTACAGAAGCCCCAAAGTTACTGTGACTTGTATATATCGGTGTGGGTGGTAGACTGTTGATCCCATATATGTTCGGGAATTCACCAATTCAGTGTTCGGAGGAATTGGGGTGTATTTTTTTCAATACTCCCCAAGTCAAAGTAACACCTTTCCACTAGGTGCCTGGTTCCAGTCTGTGGTCACATACAGTTTTCACTAAGACAAAGGGATAACACATGAATTCGTTTTACAAAGGTAAGGTTAGACAAAGGAATGAGACCGCGAGTTTCCTATTTGTACGAACCTATAAATAAGGGAATTTAAGGGCATGTTAACATTAACAGAGGATCCAACAGGGATCCGAGAGCTGATTCAACTCCTATGTGAATGATCCTAGATTGGAAGGTCACATGAGCCTCAGGAGAAGGTGGGGGTTTGCATCAAGTGGTATCAGAGTAGGATTTTTTTTGCATAAAAAGGACAGAGAAAATAAATGGTAAGGGAGAGATAGAGTACTGATGATCTTTGAGTGAAAATTATTTGCAGGTGCGCAACAGACAATAGACTTTCCAGGAGGGCAGGGAGAGAAAAAAAATGGCTACTAAATGCCATAGACAAGGTCCGAGAGGAGACCGCAAGAAGATGAGAAAAGAAGACATGGATAAAGAGCTCAATGAGACTAGAGAGGATCTCAATAGGCTAACGTTGCAATGGAAAAAGATGCAGAAAGAGATCTAGAGGTATGAGTGGCCTGTGAAGAGGAAAGCGAAGTGGCCTATCCAATAATTAATTTCTAGGGAGCATAAAAAAATATTGAGGAGGTGGTTGAGCCAAGTGGAAAACCTAAGTGACACAGAGGAGGAGACCATTTACATCTGTCAACAAGAAACTAGAGAGAGCCTCGATGAGGAGGAAGAGAGATCCATTGAAGATATTGTAGATTTCCAGGAGGGAAATGAGAAGAGATTAGTTGAATATCTCAAGGATTGCTAGGAGGGAATAAAGGAAAAGTCAGGTTTCTATGTGGGCAAGGAGGAGATGATACTGACTGAAAGTCTTAGGAACTCAAAGGAGAGTTAAGATCAACAAGGATTTCTAGTAGAAGAAAATAAGGAAGAGGTAGGAGAGAAGCATCATCAACATGAATATTCATATGGGGTTACAGACCATGTGAATGAAAATTATGAGAAGTTAAATACTTCAACTCTCGAGGCCCATTGAAAAGTGGCCCCGACATTTTTAAGTCCAAAAGGCATTTTCTTGTAGGTGAACGTACACCAAGGACATATGAATACGGTCTTATGTTGATCCTTGGGTTTGATATGAATCTGTTTGTACCTGGATAAACTATCCATAAAATAAAAGACCTCATAGCATGCACATTCATCGATAATATTTTCAACGAATATGGTTGGAAAATTATCTTTCAGGTAAGATTTATTCAGATCATGAAAGTGCATACACACATGAATCATACCTTATTTTTTGTTAACAGGAACAGGGTTTGACACCCATTCCGTCAATTACACTGGATATATGAAACCAACCTTAATGAGTTTATCTACCTCAGTCTTGATAGTCGTTTCCTTGTGATGATTGTCTGGGCGAAACTTCTGTTGAACAGGCTTAGCATCAAGGTAAGTTCTAATCTCGTGTTAGACTATACCTGGGTCAATTCCTAGCATCTCCTCATAAGAATAATAAAAAAATTCGTGAAACACTTTAAATAATTCAGTGTATACCTAAATATCCTTCGAGGAACAATCTACTCCGATGAAGACATTTTTAAGGATGATATGGGTTCTAGAGATGTCAATTGGAATCATTTTAGCTATACTCTCCATGTTTCTCTTGGCATAGATTCCGTGAGTGGACAAAGGAATCAGAATTAACAAGACAAGTGGAATCTCCATTCATAGCCGTGGTGAACTCTCTTGCTTCTACTCTCCTCAGCTTGGGTAAAAAATAAGATCTATGGTGAATATCATCCCAAGGTCTATACAGCCCGGTCATTGCCTCAAAAATTACCTCGTCGTAGGGGAATTCCAAGTTCAAAGGATCGTGAGTACTAAGAGATTCTTGAGCCCAAATAGGTTTGAGAGCATGATCTAACTCTTGTGAGGGAGCCAAATTAGGGTTGGCTGAGGTTTGCTAGACAATTTTTTGCACAACCTCAATGAAAGATAAGTGCATATCCATTCCAGGATGCCCTACCTATTCCATCGAAGCCAATGGGGATGGTAAATTCCATGGGTCATTAAATTAACTGGTTTGAAAAAAAGCTACTTCAAATATCACAGCCTTTGACTGATCATGGATAGTTGAAATAAACTTGAGAACATTCGAAGGTGGTGGATAATCAAAAGTCCCCATTAGATATAGAAACAATATACAACCCAAGTTGACAGTACTTGGTTGCAGGTTGTCAATCATCAAGACTGTGGATGTCCCCAATGAACAATGAGGACAAGAGAAGGCTAGTTGATCAACGACTATGATCTTGACTTCATGAGTAAAAAAAAGGACCCAAAAAATGGTGGATACAAACATTTTCATAGTGTAGGTCCAACTTCATCCTAACAAAATAGTTTAGTCAAGAAGCACATCGACTACTTCTACCTTGACGCACATGGTTTTTCCCTCCAAATGCATGGGGAAGGAGGGCATTATTCCATGTGGTCTAAAAGAACAATCTTCAAAGGCAGTTAGCAATGTCGGTGACGGAGAAAACTCGGGTTGGACAATGGCCTTCCAACATGCCAAGAACATCATGCAAGTCGAGGCACTCTTGTCTACGATCATGAATAAAATGCTCTCTGACAACCATTTCATGGCATAAACCACTACTATCTAAAAAACAATGTGGTGAGGGAGACAAGGTTTATAATTGATAGGGTAAAAAAAAATCATTCTCGAGTTAGCAGTCTCGACAACACCTATGGAAGACAATAATTATTTTCTATGTGAGGGGAAATTCTAGAGAACTTCCAGAGTAGACATCACAGAAAGAGTTTGTGCCAGATCCTCAACGATGGAGTATTTATGAGCATCCCTTGTGTTTGTGTTGTTAGAATCCTTCTTAAACACACCCTTAGGAATGTGAGTCATAGTTTCTCCCATAGTTTTCTCAATATGAAGAGGAGGAGGCGGGTTGGAAGCTTCTTTTATATTATCAACAGATTCCATCATTCTGTAATTGTGAGCCTTGGTCTGTAGATGAGCATATGATATAACCATGTTTACATTTGCAGATCCATTATTATCATTAAGCGTGGAGGCTCCCTAATTTCCCCCAGGCACATTCATGGATGAGGAGGTTTGATCCATATTTTTTCCTTGTTTAAAAGAGTTAGCTAACATAGCATTATGCTACTGTACCAAAATATTTTAGGCTTCCTCAAGGTGAGGGAATTGGTGAGTCAAGTGATCGTCTGTGCAAAGATTACAACCAAACTTCACCTTCTTCTTTTCGTTTTTACCCTTGCTAGCATTATTATTAGCCTTTTTATCCCCCTTACCGTTCTTGCATTTGGATTTCCTCTTTCCCTAGGTTTTATAGTTATCCTTAGGATTCTTCAATTGCACACTATGTACATCAATGTTTGGGTTGCAGGGGAAGCCGAACCAAAAATTTGGTTGGCCACAATCTGTTGAATCAATAATTGTTGCAACTAGTTAGTCAACTAATCTATGGGATTAATTTTTGCTGAGCCTACTATAACATCAACATGAGGCCCAAACCTCTATTTGGTCTTGTCAAAATTCAATCGTGGTGGATCCAATAGAATCTCGTACATCATACTGAATTGAGAGTAAATCAATTCGAGTTGTTGGGATCTCATAATAGCCTCTTCTTCGGAAAATACTCTAGAATTCATGACATATTTGGAGACAAAAGGAACCAAGGAATTTAGGAACCACTTGAGAAAAAATGCAGGAGGGACAGTCACTTTGATCAATCCCTTCCGACGACACCATTCTCAGATGTGATTGAAGATATGGACATCTTTTGTTTGCTTGAAGTTGGACAACAACTTGGTGTTGGTATCATATCTCACCGATAATTGGAAACCATTTCTAGGTTGTTAAAGTAAGGATACTTCAAGCTATCAAGCGTGATATACCATTTTGTAGCACCCCCTATGAGACTGCATTGAAATAAACACAATTGAATAGATTCATCCTTCACCAACCTTGGATAGTAAAAGTAGTTTGTTCTTGATTCTGTATCGTCGACGGATTCATGTAATTCAATGACATACCTTGGGTAGGGATTTATCCCAGCAAGGTATTCCAAGGACCTTGTTTGGGGATTCCCCCAGTCGATCCTCCTGACATAGGTACTGAATCATGCCCAGGGTTCCACTAAGCGTGGGAGGGTTTTTCGCCAATCGGCATCCCTTGCAAAGGAAACGAGCCTTGCAAGGAATTTGCAAGACCTTGAGAGGAGAAATCTCATGTCATCACTCCCTGTGAAGGAATGAAGCCATACATAGGGTTGGGTTGAATAAATATGGGATTTCCCCCTGATGAGAATGTAGACGATGAGAAATCATTGTTTCTGAAAGAACCAAACAAATAAAAAGGCATAGAACCTACCAAATTCATAGAGGAATGAGGCCCATGACTCCCTCCACTGAACAACATGGAATTGGTACTAATTCTTAATGGCTTCTCGAAAGAACCTTCGAGCGAAGGGGATGGAGGGGGGATATGACCTCCACTGTAAGGGATAGCATTAAATAGAGTAGTGGTGCCTGTGAAGAATCCGTGAAAGGGAGCGCTAGAACTCCCTATACCCAGAGAAACATTCTATACAGTAGAATAAATTAAAGTAGAGCTAGAGACGAAAGCCAACATATCGTATGAAAATAGAGTGCCAGACGTGTTTTAAATAAAAGGAAAAATGGTCATAGTCGTTGTGGGGACCGTGCCACTAGTATACATTGTAGGTGTCTAGTTATTTATAGTCCTTATATGTACAAGTGGGGGAGGGAGAACTACACCCCCTCCCACCGCAACCAATATGGGAGTATTAGGAGTCCCAAAAGAGGTAGAATTAGTTCTTTCCATCGTCACTCATCTAATAAAATGATGAGTAAGTGAATTCACTTAAGCAACGACTATCTGAATAAGGAGTGGCACTGATAAATAAGTGATCAAAGGGTTTGCGGGCCTGAAGCCTTCAACTCTTAGGTCATAAATGGTAGACTCTTCTGGTGCAAGTGTATCTTCTCTAGGATCAAGATTGGGCACAAATTCCAATGGACCTTTTTATTAAAAAGAACCCTCTTGATCTAGCCTTCACCTCAATGGTGGTAGAGGTGGTTCCAAAGTAACCGGTGGCAAGCCCTAAAGCCTATGCGAATGAAAAATTTGTTGATATTCCACCTTGTGAAATGATCAATCGACACTCTAAGGTTAAGCTAGAGAAAAACACAAAGCACACACTAAAACATCCCTAAAGTCAAAACAAGAAATCAATTAACTAGAAATAAGAATAGTTACCCCAATTGACACTAGAGAAACTTACCAGTGAAAGTGTAACTTGAACAGAGAAATTCCCTCCAGGTATACTCTGCAAAGTGATATATGATGTATTCCCTAGGTACCGTGACATACCCCAAGAGTCACCTGTGTAATTCCCTACAAAAAGGAAACTAGGTTGACAACTTGTAGCCGGTCACCAGGTGGGTACAGTCGACAGTCAGGCTTATCGTAATGAGCAAGATACAAAAGTATGAAGTCTTTCAAGGGTACCGAATGAAAATGGTCTGAATGACAACTGAGGATCCTAAACCGATTCGAGGTCCACAAATCTTTGTAGTCAAAGGAAGTCTGAAAATGTCCCAAGAATCACCCTCAATATACGATCCCCACTATGTTTGGTTCGACTTTGGAAGGGTTATTGATCCAGGTGGATATCGGTGGCCACCCACCTTCTCCAACTGGCCCAAAACATGTTTCTGGCAATTTTGGTAATTTACTATTTTTAGCAGTTTTTAACTTTCGGGGCCATTTTGAGGCCTTAAACGATGTTTTTTGGGAAAACAGAGAGCAAAATGGATCGTAGATCAATGTTGCTCCAGCCAAAAGTAGTATTTCTCGGATAGATCTTTCCAACGAGCTATCATACGCCTAAAATGAAGATCGTATGCAAAAGTTACGACCCCGGGAAGTTGATGCACCAACTTACCCAAACGGGGCCCACATGACTTTTGGCGCTTCATCTCCTAGGGTTAGGTTTTTGGATGTCTAGGACTTTTGGCATTCCTGTCTATTTTAAAAAGGCCTTCCGAGCCTCATTGTAATAATATTCTTGCGAATGCGAGTAGCCGTCACATCTCTTCTCAGAGATAAGCTGCCACCATTCTAGCGAGTCTTTCACTCTGTATTTTTACAGTATCTGTACATTTATTTCATTAATAGAAATCGTGTATTACTGTATCTCTGTGTTTATGGTTGCATCTCTGATATATTTCTGTTATATTACTAGATATACGTGATAT
>JASDQU010334072.1:0-12706 GCA_032191745.1 Picea mariana
ATAATGAGTTGGTGCTCATAAGAATGATAATGTACAAAAAATAAATATTACTTATCATATCAAGAAGAAGAGGTTTTTCCATTTATGGGTTTCCTCAGGAAATATCTGTCTCTGTGTATTTCATGTGTGTGATTGATATTTAATATTCTATTGCTTACTTCCTTGCGTCATTGTGATCGTCATTGAGTTTTTTGTGAAGAGTTTAAAATGGGCATAATTGTTTAAGCGTAGTAACAACTGATTCACCCCCCCTCTCAATTGTCCAACACTAGCAGGAAACATAAGTGTTGAATTTGACCATGATATATTGTAATGATTAGGGTTATATGAAGCCTTAAAAAAAAAGAAAAAAACAATGTTCCATGATAAACCGAAGTACATTGAGATCAAGAATTATATTCTCTATGATGAAGTTCATAAAAGAGAAGTGGTTGTCCAATATATCTCCACATATGAGAAGATAGTAGATATTTTGGTAAAGTCTTTGTCCAAGATGAAAATTTTGTGTACTCAATAAACAAGTTGGGGCTCGTGGAGACGAATCCCTTATTGAAAAAGGAATATATTACTCCCAGTTTGGGAAGGAGAACTGATATGTTATTGATTTATGAAAATCATTTTTCAGTTCGAAAAATGGTCCAGGATGAGCAGTTCCTTTCCATTTCAGAAAGTGGTTTGAGATTTCTAATGGACAAAATTTTTTTAGTTCGAAAAATGGTCCATATCGGACAATCATTTTTGTAATGAAAATAGTTTGATAGATTGTTGATTTACCATAGACATCGATTCCCTTGTGGCCAGTGTGGGAGAATGGTCTAGGACAATCATTCTTCTTGGCAGTCACTCTGAGTAGTGGTCAAGTAGAATGGTCTGCCTTGTCGGGCAGTTATTCTTTCGAAGTTCATAGTTGTGAGCAGTTTCAAAGAATGTTTTTTTTTGGAGGTTGGTGCAGGACAATCATTTCCATTAGGAAATGGTCCGGACAATCATTACCTAGGGAAGACTTATTCTATCCAAGTTTCACTATGATTAGTGCTGGAGGAATGGCCCAGTTAGGTGAATGGTCCAGATTCAACAATCAAGGACATGCATTCCCTAGGACAGAATCATTCTCTCTAGGTTGCACTATGATTAGTGCTGGAGGAATGGCTCAGTTAGGTGAATGGTCTAGGCTCATAAATCAGGGACAATTATTCTTCTATTCTTGAGAAGAATAGTCCAGATAGCCCATGGCTGATGTTTTAACTTATGAGGGTAGATGCTCTTCCAGATCTCACAGATGTGAGTGGAAGAATGGCCTAGATAACTCATTTTATATAATGATATTGTTTTATGCAAGTTGACATTAGATGATATGATTGTTGTGGAGATTGTATGTCTCTGGACAATAGATGTATGCTNCCCATGGCGTGGCTTCCATAATTTGTTGGTAATGACTTCCAACACTATTGATAGTCTTCATGGAAATCAAAACACACTGATTAAGTAGTTGTGTGCTAATTGGTGTGGTTGTGTACCACTGGATAGTAGTTGTGTACTACTATGAATAAACACAATTGTGTTCTATTGAATGGAATTGTTTTGATTTCCATGAAGACTATCAATAGTGTTGGAAGTCATTACCAACTAGATGGAAAGTCAATGTGCTGGTGGACAGACATTATCAAGGTGGAAAATGGTATAGGACATTTATTCTTCTAGGATATATGTACGGATTAGAACAATAGTCCTTGTATCCCATGGCGTGGCTTCCATAATTTGTTGGAACAATTATTCTTCTAGGACATATGTCCGAATTAGAAGGACAGTTCTTATATCACTCTGTGGATTAAATGACTTATTCAACATCATTCCTGATTACTCAGATTTAGTATGTCTTCGAGAGATGATGCAGTTGATGCTATCAGATGATACTAATAGTGATGATGGTGCTCGTGATTTGATCATGAGATAGCCTGTGTGGCTATGATGATGCTACCGTTTGAATGATCTATTTGTGCTCAAGATCATTGTCTTTAATACCTCCCTAGCTAGGAGGGAGTGTTGATATTTTGGTAGTTGCGAGAGGTATTAACCTCCATGTGTAACCTTGACAAGACTAGAATATTATGGGAAGCAAGAGAAACCCTAAAAGCCTTGGACATAACCCTAGAAGACAAGTTGGCTAAAGAGAATAATTAATATTGAGTTTCTAGCCTCTAGAAAGAGAAATCGGCCCAGACAGCTAAGAAAGAGCAGTATAAATACAGGATGCCAGAGCTCATTTGGACACACACAGCTCACAACTACAGAAATTTAGTAAGTGCACAAGTTTGGAGAGTAGTTGCAGCTACAACTACTGCAAATTGTATTTTTGGTTTTAGGCTTGGATTTTCTCTTGGTTATGGTTTGGAATTTGTTCCTTGTGTGCTAGATATGGAAAGAGGTATGCTCCATTGATTGGCTCTTGGTTCTAGGGTTTTCTTCTGAAATTATTCTCTCGGTCAAGGTTAAGGTGCTCGGGGGTGGCTTTGTCCTATGGTTGGGGGACAATATTGCTATATTTTCTATGGTTAAACGAGCACACCTACTTTTATAACACAATTAGCAACATTAGTAGCATTGTTTTCCATACTTTGATGTTGGTTTTATCAATAAGTCGCAGCAGCCTCGTCATGGAAAAACTTCATGTAATGGAACTCAATGGCTATTAAAGGATGGAAATGGCTACTATCTTGGAGAATAACCATGGAAGCAGAGTCATATATTGCTATAGGCCCGAAAACTATAAGGGTCATATATTAATAAGCTTTACTAAGGATATGTTCTTATTACTGATATAGAACTCATACTAGTTGTTGTTGTATCTGACCCGTTATGAATACGTAATCTATATCTGCTTCATTATGGAGAATACTAATCTATGAAACTATTGATAAGTAAGATCATAATCACTTATGCAGGTAACCAGTAGAAAGAGTGGTTAAACAATGGTCATCAGACCAATCAGACAACTTAGTACTAGTAGCATAACTTGAATAATGATTGTATCTATGGGAATCATAGTAATCAACACACTTAACCTGGAACCTGATCCTGTTCATCCCACATCAAATCAGTAACCTATTAGATTATGGCAAGCTTTGTACTAGTGATATACTAGTATTCCAATCTTCTCTAATAATAATAGAGTTATTATTCATATTAAATCTCAATGATAATCATAGTGTAAGAGTATACCCATAAGTAATGATGATAAGCTTGTACCTAAGCTTAGCTGTAATAGAGAGGCAATGACTACGTTCTCATCAACTTAGAGCTAATAGAGTTAATTAGGGTAAATACACTATACTGGTGGGTTGTTGTGACATAAGCAAGTTGATCCTTATCTATAAGCATTGGTTTTTCTATTAGTAATAAACAACCACATTGGACCTTATCAATATGTTCTTATAATCCCATATGTAACCTTATATTGTATGTACAAGCTTATTACTATGCCATGTTTTTTAGTTGAACCAATCTTTAAGCTTTATTGGAATACAACATGTTACCTTAACTTCCTAATTAGGGACAGTCTCTTATGTGATTACAATGGGTATTGGTACTCTCCATACTTGATCACTATACTCTAATAGGGATTTGATCAGTACTAATAGCTAAGACATGAATATGCTTTACCTTATAAGCATGTTGAACCTTATAACCTATGTTTCCCTATACTTTACTGTTACCTGCTTATAGAGATTAACCTGTACAAGATATGCATAATTAGTTGAATAGGTTTCATTAAATATAAGTAATACCGTAATCAATACCTATCATATTGAGTGCTTAAGGTGTAATAAAAAACCCTTTGTATTGTATCCAACTACCTGCTTTCACTTTACTCATATTAATTCATACACGAAATCAAGTCTTCGTACTCGGTAAATGGTTGAATATGTAGTAAGTCAATACCATATCACGTATCACTCATTATGAGAATACATGAACTCTTACCACCTAATAATAATCCTATTCATTACATGTTAGCAGTGTTACCAATACAATTCCCATTGGTTGTATTACTATCATATACTATTTTTCTAGTAGTAGTTAGAGATTCATGAATGAACAAGCTGCATACCCAATGCAGATACGTGAATACACGGAATTGATTACACTACCTAATACAAAATGGGGGTAAAATATCTTCCATAAGCATCATAATCCTAATCAAAGCATTATGTTCTAATTCCATATAGAGAAGCTATGCCTATTAAACTTAACAAGAGCTTAGCTAAGAAGAGTGTGTTCAAGCTATTATGGAAATCAAACATGTTCAAATCATAGTAATACATGTAGAATAAGGATATTTGATCTTACTAATACTAAGTACAAGTAACATGAGTAATCAACATGTTAGAATCCTTGATCAATGCAACTTCATTATGCTTATTCACAATACTACTAGTAAAGTGATTTCATTTTCAATACGTATCACAACAATGGTTTCTACTTAGATCATAGGTGTTTACCTAATATACTCTCTATATTGAGCTTAAGCTAATATGATGTTATTTTGTTATGTATATTACCTAATAAACTCGAATGAATTACTATAACAAAGAGCTCTAGTTGAACCAATGTAATCAATAGTAGTGATATAATGATGAACATGTTTACCTTATTAGTAATATTCAACCTACCAATAGATCTTATATCATAAAAAGTCAACATCATTCTAGTAAGAGCTTACTAACAATTACTATAATCTAATAATTAAGGGAAGACCTTGTGGAACAAAGAGCATTTCTTGAGATGACAATAGGGGTATCAAGTTCTCACCAAAATAACTCGAAATCTCGACTAGGAAAAATCCTAGTGAACCCGGAAAGAGGATACAAGCCCAAAAGAAATTACTTTTTTTTCGAGACCTTGTTATAGGTTGTATCCATATCCATTTAGATCAATGATTCATAAAAAAATGTATTCAATTTCATCCTATTGAAGCTGAGAATTGGGCATGTCCATGTACATGAACTTTATTACAGAATGTGTTTGTAATAAATAATTTGATACTCTTTGAATTTACCTACTAATGTGTTTGTAATAAATAATTTTATACTCTTTGAATTTACCTACTAATGTGTTTGTAATAAATAATTTGATACTATTTGAATTTACCTACCAATGTGTTTGTAATAAATAATTTGATACACTTTGAATTTACCTACTAATGTGTTTGTAATAAATAATTTGATATTTTTTCTGAATTTACTTACTAACATAAAAGTTTGATAGTTTGAAATTATAGTATAATTTATTTTATGTATATGTTTGTAATAAAAAAATTGACATTTACAAATTTATTTATTTTGTGTTTGTATTAAGTTATTTTTGAAGTGCAATAAATAGTTCACTTACTAACAAATATGTTTGTAATAAATAATTTGATACTCCCTTTGAATTTACTTATTAATGTGTTTATAATAAATAATTTGATACTATGTTTATGTTTGAATTTATTTTGTGTTTTTATTAAGTTATTTTTCAAGTGTAATAGATAGTTCACTTACTAACAAATGTGTTTGTAATAATTGTCCATGTACATGGACAGGCCCGAAATCGGGTCTACCTTGTTCCGAAGGGTTTATATCCCCCTCTTCAACTTGAAATATTGGGTTGACGTATAAAGATTCAAGTTCCCTAACTCATTTTCCCTACAAAAAATACTCCATTTCATTTATGAAAGCCTCAACTAGCTATTCCTTAGTCACATAAGCGTTGGATCTAGTCCTCAACCTTTTTTGTAGTTTATTAAACTAAACTGAGACATAGCAAGAGTGAAAATCAATTGAGCTCTCAAACCAAATTGCATTGGACCCGTAACCAAAGGTGTATCCATTGTTGCAATTGAAATGGATTGCACCTATGAATCTAAGTGATGCAGGAGTATCGTCAGTGAGCATGCATGGCAGGACAACTCAACACCTTCAAATCATTTCAGAATCTTAAACACTGGCATTTACTACGAATCTTTTGGAGATGATTGAAAAATGGAAGAAGATCAAACACTTGGAAGTTGAATGATCATGAGTGATCTGGGAGTTTTCACTCCTAGTCTTGAATGTAACTGAACTAAGGTAGAAATTAGGTTTTGTTTTCGAGTAGACAAGTAATCAGGGGGGGAACCCTAAGAACCCTCTGAGATAAATAGAGGTTTTGTATGCCCAAATGAGGCTTCTTCAATTTAGTAGGAAAATTATGAACTTTTGGTTGTTGTTTGATCATAGTTGTAGCCATTTTTACTTTTGGAATGAATATAATAGAGAAAAATTGATTCAAATGCATGGTGTCGCTACTGTTTACAATTTCTTGTTATTTTGTTTCATGAATGAATGAGTTGTGTTGTTGGGTATATGAAACTGTGAAATGTTTGTATAAGGTTCAATCGTTTTCTCTTTGTTGAGTCTGTGCAAGGTGTGCACACAGTCCGCAAGGAGTGCATTGATAGAGTCTGTTTCGACTCAGAAGCTCAGAAGAGATAGCGTGAAACTTTCCCTTTTCAAGGAGTGAAAAGTGACTACTACAAGATGTGCACAATCATCTGCAAGAACCCAACTCTTTCATAAGAATCTGTTGCAAGGAGTGCACAGACCTGAAATTCGACTAAGTGTCGAAGTAACTCTTCAAAGAGTTAAAGGGGCAGAAGGAAGGAGAAAGCTCAAGAGAGATAGCGAGAGGAATATTAAAAGGGAGGAAAGTTATGAAGGTTTCACGAGTCCTCGACTAAGATATATCCATGAGGGAGCGGGATCATTCCAGACCGTTGGATCTGGGTAAAGTGCATGAGCATTAAGTCTCTATGTGCACATAGAAGTGAGGATTCATTGAAGTCCCGAAGAGGCTAGGGATCATCCATCGTCAAGAGGGACAGGTGGTGGAAGATCCATAACTCTGGAGCGAAAGTACTTCGGAAGTTGTGTGGATAAGGAGAAAGAAAAATCGTTGAAGAGCCGAAGGCCGAAGTAAATCTAGGCCGTTGGTTTCCAGGAGATACATGTCGACAAATCTGAGACTCTGGGAAAATTCACTTTGGAGGATTCCAAGTGCGGAGGGTGACAAAATCCCAAAGTCCTGAAGTAGATTGCAACCATCTGTTGCAGAGGACATGTGGCAAGAATCCGTCATCTTCGAGGGAAATCACTCCGGGAGGAACGAGTGTGCAGGAGGTTGAAACTCCCAAAGCCCGAAGAGCTGAAGTGGATAGTGACCATCGGATCTAGAGGGACACGTGGCGACGAATTGTGAGCTCTGGAGAAATCACTTTGAGAGTTTCAGTTGGGAATTTAAACTCCCGAAGTTGGAAGAGTCAGAGAGCTGAAGCGAATATCAGCTGTCGGACCCAGAGGACAGGTGGCGTGAATCTGTGGACTCCGGGTAAAGACCCGAAGTAAATCTCAACCATCTGATTCGAGAGGACACGCAACAAAAATCCAGACACTTCAAAGGAAGGTGAAAGTTGAGGGTTGAGTCTTCCGAAGTTTGAAGACCCGAAGAAATCGTATTCGTCAATATACAAGAGACACAAATCAATAGATCATGAGCTCTGGGTGGAAGCGTTGCAGAGAAAACAAGGTATGAGAATTGAAACTCCCGAAGCCCGAAAGAAGAAATCGATCTCGTTCGTTGATTTGAATGGGGCCATATATGATTCATAGGGTCGAAAGGGGCATATATGATCCGTCAGTTCAGAGGCATCGTCAAGATAGTAATATTGACGGTCACACTTGATTGTGGGGCCAAAAAGTGCTCGGATGTTAAAATTTCGAGGGCAGGCCGCAATCAGAACCACAGTATCAGAAAAGGGGTACATGGCAGCTGGAGGTAAATTGAGGGGAGAAAAGCAGTTTGATCCCAAACCACTCTTGGGCATGCCCACAATCGTGTGTTTACGCAAGTTTAGAGCCCAAGGTCACATGCAGAAAGGGGCTAACGGGAGAGGATCTTGCACCCAAAACTTGTGAGTTTAGCAGCGTAAAGAAAGAGGTCGTGGGTGCCATAGAAACTGCACTAGGGGAAAAAAAGGGTCTGTGTTAATTTATAAGTGATACCATTAAGGTCTTAGAGAGCCAATTTGGCTTGGAATTGAAGATCCTTGACTAGGAGGTCGTGCAGCCCTTAGGAGAGAAGGGGGTCTACATCAAGTGGTATCAGAGCTGAAATTTTGCTTACAGACAACAACAAAAGGATATGAGACAAAGGAGCTCGAAGCTGTACTATGTGTGTGAGAGACAGTCATCATAATGCCACCAAGGAGACAAGTGGAGCCACATTTAGCCAATCATGTTGTAGAAACATAAATGTGATAACTTCGTGCAAGATTATAGGCAATGGAGGCATCGCAGAGGAGGGCACATGATGTTGGAGACATCAGAGATGCAGAGAGTGAAGATGTAAAAGTTGAAGAAGCTGAAGGGTAAAATGTTGTCAAAGAACGCTTGTTGAGAGCAATTGTTAGATTGGGAGCTAGAGCCAAGATAGAGGTCCCAATGTATGAAGGCAATTTGGATGTTGAAGAGCTGTTGGATATGATAAGATCCATGGACAAATATTTTGACTATGAATATGTTGATGAGGATAAAAAGGTGAGACATACTGTCACCAATAAAAGGACATGCAACACTGTGGTGGGATGAACTATAGGCTGAGAGGAGAAGCAAGGGAAAACAAAAGATAAATAATTGGGACAGAATGGTAGCCAAGTTGAGGGATAAATTCATGCCCAAATATTATCATATCAATCTATTCATGAAGATGTAGAACCTAAGACAAAAGGGCATGACAGTTAAAGAGCACACAGAGGAGTTCTACAAGTTGAACATCAGAACTGGAAAAAGAGAGAAAGATGAAGAAAAAGTTGGCAGGTATATAAATGGTGTGAGGTATGAAATCCAAGATGAGATCATCATGATGTCAGTGAGGACAGTGGAGGATTCTTATCATTTTTCACTGAAGGCAAAGGATAAGTTGGCCAAAAAAAAAATCCAACGAGGCAGAGGTAGGAGCCCAACCCCGAACAAAGGTAAGGGAGTTTCCCATGACAAGGCACATAAATCCAAGGACAAGAGTGAGAAACCACACAGTCACTCAAAAAGAGGAGTAAGTTCCTGAGGAAGACAGGGTGGTGGAAGAATTTTTTCTAAAGGAAGAGGAAGAAGCAGAGGAGGAGAAGTAAGGTGATATGACTGTGGAAAGACAGGGCACATGTCTTGGGAATGTCCCAAGAAAAATAAAGAAGGAGGAGGTGAAGCTCACATTTTGGAAGCACAGAGAAGGAATGTTGAAGCAGAAGGAGCATAGGATGGAACATCCCTGATTTTGAGAAAGGTTCTCTTAAAACCAGAGGCAGAAGTTGAAAATCCAGTGTAGAGGAACAGTCTATTCAGGAAACCTTGAAAGACTAAAGACAAAGTATGCAAGGTGATAATTGAAATTGGAAGCACTAATAACTTAGTATCCACAAAGATGGTGGAGAAATTGGAGCTAGAGACAAATGCACATCCAAAGCCATACAAAGTCTCATGGTTGCAGAAAGGACACTAGGTAATGGTTACTAAACAATGCCTTGTTGAATTTAATATAGGAGGATATAGAGATAAAATTATATGTGATGTAATTCCCATGGATGTATGTCATATCTTGTTGGGAAGACCATGTCAGTTTGATAGGAATGTCATCCATGATGGGAGGAAGAATACATACACCTTGAAGAAGAATGGTAGGACACACATGTTGCTTCCAATAGAAGAGAATAAAGTGAAAGAAGAAGTCAACACAAGAATACTTCTCATGAGTGAGAAGGAAATCCTGAAAGAAGTCAATAAAGAATAGGAGATGCAGTTTGTTGTGGTGAGGAAACCAAGAGTTATCCTTACAAGTACTTAGATGGATGATTTACCTGAAGAAGTTCAAGAATTATTGGATAATTTTGCTGACATAGTGGTGGATGAGCTGCCTAACCCATTTCCACCCATCAAAAGTATCATCCATCATATTGATATTATACCAGGAGAAAGTCTGCCAAACAAAACAACATACAGACTGACACCTCGAGAGAATGAGGAGGTAAATAACTAATTCCATGAATTTTTAGACAAGGGTTTGGTCATAGAGAGCTTGAGTCCATGCACAGTTCCAACTATGATGAGTCCAAAGAATAATGGAGGATGGAGAATGTGTATAGACTCAAGATCCATTAACAAGATCACCATCAGGTATAGATTCCCTTTGCCAAGAATGGATGATCTAATGGATTGTTTAAATGGAGCAAATTTATTTTCTAAGATAGATTTGAAAAGTGGATATCACCAAATAAGAATGAGAGAAGGTGATGAGTGGAAGACAACCTTTAAGACAAATGAAGGTTTGTATGAGTGGCGTGTTATGCCATTTGGATTAACAAATTCCTCGAGTACTTTTATGAGGTTGATGAATGAAATACTGAAAGATTTCATTGGAAAGTTTGTGGTTGTATATTTGGATGATATATTGGTCTTTAGCAGGACTAAAGAGGAGCATTTGAAACACCTGACACTAGTGATGAGGAGACTACAGTAGGAGAAGTTGTTGATAAACCTGCAGAAGTCCTCTTTTATGAAGACAAGTCTCATTTACTTGGGTTTTGTGATATCTTCAAATGAACTGAAGATGGATCTGGAGAAGGTGAAAACAATCGAAGAATGGCCATCACCAAGGAGTATGTTTGAGGTAAGAAGATTCCATGGATTAGCAAGTTTCTATAGGAAGTTCATCAGAGATTTCATTGGGATTTTTGCACCAATGATGGATATAGTGAAGAAGAGGAACAAGTATTTTAAATGGACAGGGGAGGCCGAGAGGAGCTTCAATATACTGAAGGAGAAAATAACAAAATGATCAATTCTGGTCTTACCAAATTTTGGAAAGACATTTCAAGTGAGATGTGATGCAAGTGGAGTTGTAATTGGAGAAGTTTTGAGCCAGGATAATAGGCATGTTGTCTATTTCAGTGAGAATTTGAATGAGGCTAAGAGAAAATACTCCACATATTATAAGGAGTTTTATGCCATAATTCAAGCCCTGAAGAAATGGAGTCACTACCTCGTTCCACAGGAATTTGTCTTGTGTAGTGACAACCAAGATTTACAATTCATAACCAAACGGGAAAAAATGAATCAGAGGCATGCAAAGTGGATTGAGTTTATGCATAATTTTACTTTTGTCATAAAACATATTGTTGGGAATGCTAACAAAGTTGTTGATGCATTAAGCAAGAAATGCTTGATTCTGCAGGAGTTTCAAGTGAAGACCTTGGGGTTTGAACACCTGAAGGATATGCATTGTGATGATCCAGATTTCAAGGAAGCATACGAAGCATGTGAAAATCTTGTACTGAGAGACATGAGCTAGTGGACAGAGTATATGATTCAAGAGGGATTGTTATTCAAGGGAAATCAGTTGTGCATAGCAAAATTCTCAATGAGGGATAACCTTTTGAAGGAAAATCATAGTGGAGGATTGGTTGGACATTTCTGTAATTTTTAAACCTGTGAAGTAAAGTAATGCATATAGATTCTTAAGAAAAATAGAATTTAATCAATGGCTCATACACAAAGTACACAGAGATTTTATACCAGAAACCCTCAACCGGGAAAACCTTTCTTATATTCATTATATCGAATTTCACCATTCACTATACAATATATACAATGTTTTTAGGTATTCCATAGATACCAAAACCCTAATCACTAAAACCAGGATTATTTTTAGTAAACCACTAAAAATAGCAAAAACCACCCAAAAAAAAAAATTCGAGGCATTGCCCCAAACACTATGCGTAACTAGGGGGGGCATACCTAGGACCCCCCTAGGAAAGCGCCCAGTGCAAATGACACAAACAGATCAATACTATGAGGGATCGTCAGATGCAGTTGTCATATCTGACGTGCCCACACACACACATGCAAAGAATATAACACATACCCAACATTCTCCCACTTGCTATTTTGTTTGCATCCAGGGCTCCAAGGGATTATATAGTCAAAAATCTAGGGCAGAAATGCCCATTGTTACTCTACACCAGGAGAACTTTTTTGTGCTCACAGACTTTGTCAATGAATCTACAACATTCTTCAAAGTGTCAACCTTTTCCAACAACACCTTTTTTTCCTCAGCCATGTCTCTCACAAAGTGATACTAAACATCAATATGCTTTGTCTTCGAATGATAAGTTGGGTTATTTGCCGGGAAGATTTCACTCTGACTGTCACAATATAATCTCACTGCTTGTTGTACCAACCCAATACCTGAACACAATCTTTGTAACCATACTGCTTCCTTTCTTGCATGAGTGGCTGCCATGTATTCAACTAGCAGAGAGTGCCACTACAACCCGTCTTTTTCTCATCCAACTAATTGCTCCTCCAAATAGGTTAAACACATACCCACTTGTAGATCTTATGCAATCCAGATCTCCAGCCCAGTCTGCATCAACAAAGCCATGTATGTCCAACACTCTGTCCAATTCTGGTCTTCCTTGGTAGCACAATCCATAACTGGTAGTGCCATGAATATACCTAAAGACCCTCTTTACTGTTGTCCAATGCTCCTTCCCTAGTTTTGACATATACCTGCTCAAAACTCCCATTGCATGTGCAATGCCCAGTCTATTACAAACCATTGCATACATCAAACTGCCAAC
>JASDQU010334075.1:0-12724 GCA_032191745.1 Picea mariana
CTATGCATTTCTTCACCTTCATCAAGAGTCCAATTAGGATTTTCTGGAGGCTTATTTGGTGTAGAAGGTCCCTTTTTTGGTGGCATGTTGGCCAAGTATCACTTTTGAATCTTGATTTTGAGGCGGTTCTGCTAGACAATATTTGTTCTGTTCTATATCCCAAGTTTCGTCCTTATGGGTATGAAACTTTCTGTTAGGTAGTTCTATGATATTTCTTCTCTGCAATGCCACAGGTCTGATCAAAATTGGATGTGCCAAGTGGAATTTATGGTAACTTCCTCACAACTTGCTGATTTTTGTCCTTTCCAGGAGATATCACTTGTATAGCATGTCCCACACAAAATAATTGATATAAAATTATTAAAATCGCACCAAAAATACTATAGACTATCCACGATCCAATGAAACCATTCCCACTCAATTTGGATACTCTAGCAAGAAGTTATGATTGTTTTACCTGGAACACTTTCTTGAGACTAGTCAATAGGACTAGTCAGATACCCTATCTTACATAAGGTGTATCTACAAATTTAAGATGACCCATAAGTTGAAAGTTTTACCACATATACATTACTAATTTTTGTAAATGGCCTCCGGATTTTAGGGTCTGAAATGTTACATAAAATATTTTATAGCGAAAATTCCGCAATGACTCATTTCAGGATGATTCCAGAACCGTATCTTGTACAGGCTGTATCTCCGAAAGTATATGGCCTCAGGAGCTGAATTTTGAACCCAACATACCTTGATCTATCTACTAAAAATCCTCCAAGCCGTTCCTTCTGAAACATTGTAGAAAAAAAGTTATAGAGAAAATTCCACGGTGTCTCATGTGTAGCAGCGAAACCCCAAGACCTTGAGCTTTGATACCATATGTTAAGAACCAAACATCAATATAGCATAGAAAAACCTCAGGAAAAGTACTCAATGCCTTGAAAAAGAGATAATTTCAGATAATAAGCCTCTTCGAGGGGGAAACCTCATTTTACCCCACTTAAATGTTCAAGTACAAGATGATTCAAAATGAAAATGTCTCCTTGGTATATATAGGAGAGTAGGAGGTATAATTACAACTAATGGCCTAAAGCCGACATAAATAAAATAACATTACTAGTATAATATGCCCCAATCAAGGGGTAATGAGCCAATATTAGGGCTTAACAGATGTCTGTTACCTATACGGTCCCTTTAGATCATTTTATTGACACAACTAGTAATGCCACCATGTTTTCAGACCAATTGTTGGTCGGGTCTCACTCGATTCTTCCTCTCCAGATGTCCCATTCTACTATGGTCCCATGAGCTACGGTTGTTTCTACCGGAAATGTGGTTATCACTCAAGCTCTTATTGGAACACCACTTTCGCTTAGACCAAATCTGTCACTTCCCCCTGTGTATAATGATTTGAATACTTCCATTGCTATCCCTACCCAGAATCCATCCGAAGGGACTGGAATTTTTGTTCCTTCTGGGTATAACACTGTTTGTCTGTTTGTTCCTACACCTGCCCAGGTTCTCTCCGAGGGGCCTTGCGTTCCTCCTCCACCTTTGTTTGGAGGATCTAATCATCCTGGCCCTAGTGGCTCCAATCCAGTTGGAAGCATCAGTCATTCTGTCACTTCTAGTTTTCAGATTCCTGTTGGAGGTCAACCTCAATTTGGGGGGCAACCTCAGATTGGGGGACAAACTCAACTTGGGGGGCAACCTCAAGTTGAAGGCCATAACCGAGTTTATGGACAAAGTATACCTGCGTTACAATCTCAACCTTGGAATCTTCCTTTCCAAGAGAATAAAAAACCGTCTGGGGGAAAATATCTTCAAGTTAATTCTTTTGTACCCCCTAATCTCGATCAACCGTATCCAGGTTCTATGAATCCTACCCGGGGTCATAATTTTCAGTCTAATGTTTCTTTCCAAGGGAACATACCTAATCTTAATCAAATCCCTCCACAAACGAATCCATTAGGACTGTCTAACTATCTACAGACTGCTTATGGTCCTACTGGTATACCTACGAGACTTCCTCCTCAAAACTACTAGTTTCCTCAAGTGAACAGACAATTTCCTTTTCTTGCCACTTTGGATTTACCAGATTTATCTAGGATTTTAAATGATCCTATTTACATTCTCCTTATTGGCCCGTCATACTGAAAAAATTACCGTCTGACATTCCTAAGTTTGACGGTTTATCAGGAGAAGACCCAAATAACCATGTCATGACTTTCTATCTTTGGTGTTCGACCAACTCATTGATGGATGACTCCATAAGATTACGAATTTTCCAACGAACTCTCATGGGTTTGGCAACAAAATGGTACATTGGGTTACCACGAGGATTATTTAATAACTTCAATACCCTAGCCATGTCCTTTCTAACACATTACCAGTTGCCAAATTGATACAAGACATGAAATTTTGAGTTCTTTCAAACAATTTTCTTCCACTCATATTTCTGATCACATTCATGAGTGGAGGAGGAGAAGATGCTTAATCAAAGTTACCATTCCTGATCAACTATTGGCTGAGTGGTTTACCAAATCACTCATTGGGCCTATATCCCAAGATGTTTCCATGGGTGGTGTCATCACTAAAGAGCAGAAAATTATCCGTGCTCAGTATCTAGATCTCGTTTATTCGCAAATGGGCACCCTTTACGACTTGATTCCTAATGCTCTCTCCCTTCCATGAATCCTACCCCAACACCTCCAATTTCTTCTCATGCTGTTGATGGTGTTATTGGCACCTTTCATGCCGAGACTCAGTCTACACACGCTAGTCATACCAATCCCAAGTCTACCACTTCTAAAGTACAAAATACTCCTACTCCTATTCCTTTCGATAAAACTTCTGAAGTTAATTCGATTCAATCTGCACCTACCGGTAAAAATAAAAATAAAAATAAAGGGAAGGGTAAGAATAAGGAGGAAAAAAATACTACTTAAAAATATGACAATTCCAAAACGCAACCCGCTGATGAGAAAGATAAATGTAAACCTAGTTACCCTTTCCTTATGGTGATGATCATTATACGAAAGATTGTCCATGACGTGCCGAGGTTACTAAGTTCCTGCAAGGGACTGAGAAACCTTCTATGCCTACCGTCTTGTCACAACCGTTTCCTTCTTAGCATTAGGACCAATTGGTCATTCATGACTAACCTTCTCCTTCTACCTCATCTTATGTCCTTATGTGTACTGGTGACTCCAAGAAGAACGAAGTTGCAGTCGCAACTCGAGCCAAAGATTATTCTTCGTCGAAAGAGAAAGTTGATGATATACCACCTTCGTTGATTCAACCTCCTCCCCCAACTTCACCTCCAAATGATTCTCTTCATATCGAATGACCATGTCTCGATACAGTTCTTCGTCCTCCTCCCAAGGGCGTTGTTCAAAATTCTTCGTTTAATCCTCACACATGTGCTGCCCAAAACTACAGTATTGTAGAAGACCTTGTGCAAGCACCCTTTATGATGTCGGCTGTTGAAATCCTTCAAAGTTGTCCTACTCAAAAAAATACGTTGTTAAAGGATATTGGTGGAATTGATCCTACTGATACCAATTTGATAATATTTGAATTGGAAGATCATATTCCAAGGATTCCTCCTTAATTAGTGTTTCAGATCTAAGTTGTTGTAGAAAACAAAAATATCTGTAGAACCGTTATTGATGAAGGAGCCTCGACTTGCGTTATGTCCGTTACTTGTTGGAAATATATTGGCTCTCTTGCCCTTACCGAGTATCACAATACTCTTAAGGCCTTCAATGGTAAAGGTTTTAAACCTTACAATGTTCTTCCTTCGTTGTCTGTTACGTTAGAAGTTAAATCGGTCAATGTAGAGGTTGAGGTATTTGATGCACCTCTTGATTATAACCTTCTTCTTGGTCGTAGCTAGATTGATTCCATGCGCGCAGTTGTGTCTACCCTTTTCCATGTGTTACATTTCCCACACCAAGGAAAGGTCGTGACTGTCGAACAACTGGCCTTCTTTAATTCAGATTCCCATACTAGCAATGTGCCTTTTATTTCAAAAACACCTCCCGGTTATGAGAATGTCGACATGGGTATTTTAAAAGATTCCACCTTGATGGGTACATTTCCTATTCCACCACCTGATATTCCTCCTCCTTTTGTCGCTTCGATTAACATGATCTCAACCATTTGTCGTGAAACTCCTGAGTCATATGACCCATGGATAGTACCCAACTCTGGTTATTATCTTCATTACAACGACCAAATTCCTTTAAGTCCGGTCGAATCCGCTTATCAAGCTATTCAATCGACAACTCCTTCTCCTCATTCTCTCTGTGATACATATTCAGATCCATTTCACATGATCTTTCCTACTGATGATATGATCATGTCAATCATGTCTGTGGAAGATACTCCATGGGACGATGGGAATCATCGTTATATTCTCTTCCTAGAACGTGATACCATAGAGAGCTACCAAGGAATTTCGACTCCGTCGACCGTTGTTGTTATTTATTCTGTTCCTAAGTCAACACATGATGTTTTGTATGAAGGGAACTTGAGCAATGTTTCACCTACCATTCCTCTTGACATTTCAATTAAACCCGGAGTCGTGTAAAATGTTCATATCGACGCCTCTTGTTCTACTGATGAGGTTTGCACTTATAAGGCCTTTTTTCAAGAGATCCATTACGTTTTTTCCTGGAGTTATCAAGAAATGCCAGGTATCGATCTTGATATCGTTGTGCATGAGATTAATACTTATCCGGATGCTAAACCCATTCGACAGAGACTTCGCCCAGTGCACCCATGTAAAGTTGCTGCTATCAAGCTTGAAGCTGAAAAAATTCTTAAAGCTGCCTTTGTCTATCCTGTGGCTTTGACCTATTGGGTATCTAATATTGTTCCGATAAACAAGAAAAAATGAACGATTTGTGTTTGTGTAGATTATAGGGATATAAATAAATCTTGTCCTAAGGACAATTATCCAACCCCTTTCGTTGACTAGATAGTTGATGACTGTGCCGGTAGTGAAATCTTCTCCTTGATGGATGGTTTCTTTGGCTATAATCAAATAAATATTTTACCAGTGGATCAACACAAGAATGCTTTTATTTTCCCTTGGGGAACCTTCGCCTATCATAAACTACCCTTTTGTCTCAAAAATACTGGTGCGACTTGTCAACGCGTTATGTCTTCGCTTTTCATGACATTAAACAAATCATACAACCCTATCTTGATGATCTACCGATGCATTCCATGCATCGTCAAGATCACCCGACACATTTACGGACCGTTTTCCTACGTTGTTGTTATTATCACATACGTTTGAATCTGCACAAATGTGTTTTTTGTGTGGAATCTAGCCGACTTCTCGGTTTTATTGTGTCTATACATGGGATTCGGGTAGACCCCTTGAAGGTTGAGGATATTCTTAATTTACCTCCTCCTTCCATGCTACACCATCTCCAAAGTTTTCAAGGGAAGGAATTTTTTTTACGTCGATTCATTCTCAATTATGCTGAATTAACGAAAGGATTTACTCGACTCCTCAAGAAAGGTTATGATTTTGTATGGGATGACACGAAAAATAGAGCTTTTGAGGCTTTGAAACTCGCCTTAACTCGTACCCCACTCCTATTTCCACTTGACTATAGACGCAATTATTTCCTGTACTTAGCTGCTTCAAACTCTACCATTGCTATGGTTTTAGTCCAAGAGGATGATTCACATGATGAACATGTGATATACTATTTGAGTCAGAGTCTCACGAATACCGAAACCAAATATTTACATGTGGAGAAACTAAACTTGGTAGTTGTTCAAGTTGTTCAACGTTTTTGTCACGACATCTTATTATGCAGAACCACAGTTATTTCCGATTGCAACCCCATGCAACAGATCCTTACTCGACAATTGTTGGGGGGAAATTACTCTAAATGGATAGTGATTCTCCAGGAGTTTGACTTGGAGTTTGAACGCGCTAAGTCAAAGAAGTCTTTGGTTTTTTCCGAATTGATATGTGACCTTCCCTCTACTGAAATATAAAACATGGCAGAGGATTCCTTACCAGATGAATCCCTCTTTCTGATCACTTATGATGACGTATGGTACGAAGATAATATCATTTATCTCTAGACTCAAAATTTTTGACATGATCTTTCTAGTACAGATCGTCGTCGTATACGATATCAAGGCCGTCAATACATCATCTTCGACGATACCCTTTACTGCCATGGTATTGATTCCATATTTCGACGATGTCTCACTTACGATGAAGCTGAGAAATATTTGAATGACTGTCACTCTGTAGCATGTGGCGGTCATATGTCTGGGTATGCCACTGCCCAAAAGATCTTACGAGTTGGTTAATTTTGGCCTTAATGATTTAAGGATTGCAATACTTCCATCCAAAAATGTCATGCGTGCCAAACTTATAACAATAATATCTGATCTCACCTTGCTCCTCTTCACCTTGTAGTTTCTGTTGGTCCGTTCGCTAAATGGGGCATTGACTTCATGACATGTAACTCTCACTCGGCCAGGGGGCATGGATACATTATTGTAGCTGTGGATTATTTCACTAAATGGGATGAGGCAATGCCTACATTTGATAATACTGGGAAAACTGCAACATTATTCATATTCAATCATATCATTACTAGATTTGGTGTCCCTCAAGCCATCGTTACTGATCACAGTAGTCATTTTCAAAATTTTATGATGTATGAACTTATTGAAAAGTTGGGTCTTCGCCATGAAAACTCAACCCCCTATTATCCATAGGCCAATGGACAAGTTGAAGCAATTAACAAAGTTCTCACTACTATGCTTCGATGGATGGTAGGAATTCATAAGTCAAATTGGCACACGATGTTGTTATCAACATTATGGGCCTATCGGACATCCATTAAGTCTGCCACGAGAGTCACACCTTTCCAGTTAGTATATGGTATTGAAGCAATATTTCCGATTGAATGTGAGATACTATCTTTGAAACTAGCCGTCGAACTTCTCCCTAATGCCTCTGCTGAGGAAGAACGTCTTTTGTATTTAATGCAATTAGATGAAACTCTTCGTGGTGCTTCCTTAGTTATTGAAACTAAAAAAAAATGCGTTAAAGCCCAATATGACAAGCATGTCAAGCCACGTGTTTTTTCTGAAGGTAATCTAGTTCTTCTTTATGAGCAAGATCATGATTTGCTAGGGGCTGGTAAATTCGAGCCCATGTGGCAGGGTCCTTATATTGTGAAACAAGTGTTGGAGAAGAGAGCTTATGAGCTGGTAGATTATGATGGAGTTCCTTGAGTGAACCCAAAAATGGGCTTTACTTGAAGCGAAGTACTATGCTTAAGTCATTTTTGCATGAGTATTGTGTAGTTTTAGTGTATCATACTCTTTTCTTTTTCGTTGTTTGGTTCCACCTTTCGACTGCTTACCTTGCATTGTGCTTGGTTTCCAGATGTCGGTGTCTTCACTACCCTACATTGGCTTCGATGATGGCACTAGTCCCAGTACTCAAAACCTAGCGTCTTCTGCTTGGGAAATCTATGCACCTACAGATGAATTGATTAGTCTGCATGGTGTCTGCCTTGGTCGTACAACCAAAAATATCATGAAATACAGTGTAGTCATTGAATTATTGACCAACGTTGTTTCAATTGGAATCCTCCATCTTATTTTACGACTGGACTCACAGTTAGTAGTCTTATAGTTGAGTAATGCTTATTCCATACAGAGTCCTACTTTGTTAAGGGTATATTTACGAATTCGCCTCTTGGAATGCCATTTTGATTACATTGAATATCAACACATTCCTATATGTCTAAATACATTAAAATATGCATTGGATAATTATGTGTTACACAAACATTTGAGATATTTATAAAATCCAATCACATTTTTGTACATAAAACAAGTAAGCCGGTAGGAGCCTCATATTAATAACGATATAAGTTTACAATTTTTTTTTTAGTCCGAAGACCAAAATATAAAAAAATTTGAAGCACATGGCTTCATATACAATAGATCATCAAGGATACTACTCGCTATAACACGTGACTTCCCGTGCTACTCTACAGAGCAGTCGATTGATGAAAGTAGACACACCCATGGTGTGGCATTGGTAATGCCTCAAAATATCATCTATAGAGGCATCTGGGATATTCATTGTGATTCCCTCCAGATTTTGTTCCATGGTTTCGAAGTCAAAAACAACTATTCCTGCTACGACATATCTCTCCCCTCACCTCTGGATAGGGGATGAACCTGGAGGATGATAAGGTCCCACATCTGCATCATCGAAGAGCACTCGATTAGTCATCGGATAAACAATATATATATATTTTTATATATTTAAAAATAACAAAAACATTATATAAACAAAATTTCCTTCTTACCTATGTACCCCCATTGGGAACCTTCGGGAAGAGATAGGTTTGGATCTCCATGGAAGTCTAGCCTGAAATATGCATAATCGTCGACCATGAGCATTTGAGTTTTCAACCACTCGAAGAAGACATCGTTATACCTAATGATGGGACTGGCTGCATGTCGGGCCATGAGGTCTACCCACCTCTTCATTCTCGGATCCTGTGGAGAAGGTATACCTTAGTCTACCTGCAAGTATAAAACTGGGACCCTCTCTAGGAAGAAGGATACCAAAATAGAACCGTATCCGAATTGTTTCAACCCACCACTTCTGCACTTGGTTAGTTGTTTCTTCATACTTTTAAGAACCCCTTAGCACCAGTTGAAGACTCGGGGCTCCATACACTCCAGTGCATAATGAAAATAGCTTTGAAGAGCCATGTGGGGAGTTGTACTCCCTTCCATGCACGTGATAGTATAGAGAATGGTCTACAGAGGCAAGTCTCATACATCCTTGATAGTGACTTTACCGCTATGTTTCTGGGTACCTGACACACAATGTTCACTGATGTAGTGGTTCATAGGCTCACCACCACCACTTCTACCTGTAAGTGTTACTCAGGATTCACAACGAGATAATCCTGTCAAGAAGTAGATATCATCGATATCTATGGTGAGTGTGTGGGCACCCACATGAAATTCTTTCTCATTCACATCCGACATGTGAACTAGGTACTCAAGTAGTCTCAGCTGGGCCCTCATGCACAAAATCTTGAAGAATTTAAACAACCTACATTGCCGGAGGGCCATCACCGTTCCTGGGTCATTCCCAGTGAAGTAATCTTCCCATTCACGCTCTCTTTCGTGCCATTCCAACATCTTGACTATAGAAGACCTGGCAAGGAACTATAAAAAGAGATTAGCATCATAATTTTCTTTCCTGGAGGGTTTTTCTTGTTGGTTTCATCTTTTAAAACTTTTGGGCTGCAATCGTTGCAGGCCTGTACATTTTCACAATGCAGAGTCATCGCACCTTAGCTTTAGGGTTGTTTGCGATGATCCTAGATCATCGCAAGCTCCGAAATATGATGCCTACACCGACCTCAACGCATGGGTAACCTCAAAAAATCAACCCAAAAGCACATTTTCAACCAATGAAAATCAAATTTTAATCCATGGAAAGATGAAGGAAATGAAGATTACCTTTTATGTGGAGACAATTCGTGGAATGATCAGCCGTGCACTTCGCAATCCGCAGTTGAAAATCGAGGTAAAAAGGGGGTTTGGAGCAATGTTTGGGTGAATTTACAAATGAAATAGTGAAATATGGTTTTTTACCTATTTTATTGAGTTTTATTACTTTTCATTTGTATATTATATTATTTTATATGTTTCGTCTAAACCGTAATGTCCTAACAACTTTACAAGTGGTTGAGTTTTTGCAGATAGAAAATTCTATGAGTGAAACGTTGGAACAAGGGTCCGCTTTTTGGTTTGTTTTTATACATTTGTCACATGTACAGATCCTTTTAGGGGTTTTCAAGAAAAACTCTGAGCAAGTCTTGATTCTTTCTCATGCTCGTGAAACCATGAGAATGTAATCAAGTAGTCTTTTGTCTTTTTTTCGAACTCGTAATGGTGACACAAAAAATGAAGCCTATGGAGTATTCTTTAAGATCTTTTCACGCTCCATAAAAATGAAAATATTGCCGAGCGACCTTGTTCTTTTAACGCTCGTAAAAGTATTTGAAGAAAACATTTGATGAGCGGTAGGTTATCACTTTTTTGGTCTTATTAGATTAATTTACAAAAAATGACTTGATGGAGTTCTCTTTAAGTGTTTTTCAGACTCTCTATAAATGAAGAACTCTTGATTTTTCTCTCTTTGGACTCATTAAAAAAACATCGAAAGCCCATGTGGGATCGAACAAATCCTTCTTAGGGTTACTTAAATATACTCCGAGGGACTCATCCGAAGGATGAATTTACATAAACAAGAATATGTTATCCTCTTCAAGTTTGCATAAAAATAAAGAGGTACTTGCTAGAAATGGTGGGAGAAAAATTGGGAAAGAAATGTGTCTTTGTATGTGTGTTAGTGGCAGTAATAATCGCTCTTGAACATGAGGCCCCCATTCATCATTGTATCCGGGTTGGGAAATCCATTTGTCTCTCATTTGACCTTCCAAAAATTCATATGTTGGGTCCTCCTTGAGTCAATGCTTCCAAGACCATTGTCGTGTCATTCATATGTTCAAGAGAAGTCCAACCTAAATAAGCCTTCTATTGAGTCGATCATCTGCAGTTATAAATCTTCTACCATGTCGGCCTTCCCTGAGTCAGTTCCAAATCACTTCATACTATGATATACTTCAAATTTGTTACATATTTCATGTCATTGATGGGGGATACATCAAGGCCCTCCTGTGACAAGTATATTCATGTCCTGAAGATGGATCCTAATTTGGATCCGAAACGTCGAAGATCTATTGACAAGACCGTGGTTAATCCGATCACTTCTGAAAATCCAAACCATAAAATCTCATTACTCAGAGTCTTTTCCTATCGACTTCAACTCATTATCCAGGAACAATACTTAGAAATCATTTAGTACCTTAGAGCCTACATGCCTCAATGGCAGGTCTCTTCGCTTTCAATAGTGGGTTCACATCATTGACCCCTGATTGGGAGATTCCATCGAGTGGTTGACTTCAAGTCATTTATTCACATTTGTTGGATTGTACTAGGGTACCTTGGGAGTCATTGACATCAATGGTGATTTCCCTCGTACTTGTTAACGGTTTTCATCATTGACCGGTAATCAAGTGGTTTCTACCATGTTCGAATTCAACACATGTAATCACATGGTTAGATTCGTAGTTAGAGACGATGGAAATGAAGACCCTGGATTTCATCATTCTGATCCGGGTTGCGATGGATTATTCATGATTTGTATTGACACATAGATCCACTTTGTATGTCTCGTGGCTATGTCCGAATTTGAGTCCTTTTAGAGCATAGATCCACAATGTGTTCCTGGTGGCTATGCCGATTCATAATGACATGGATCCACAGTGTACATTTAGTGGCGATGACTCACTTGAAATGTATTAATCCGAGCATGGGAATGACTACCTCAGGCGATGGTATATTATTATGATCATGCTTGATTGTTTGCAGGTTCCCAATCGGTGCACTCCTTGACAGACATTCTACAAAGTATTTCAGCTTTCATGAGTTCCAACTTCATACTTTGGGGATAATTCGGTTACACATTATTTTGGTTATCCCAGTGATCCACTGCCAACATATGTTCATGTTCCCAGAAAAGATAAAATAGTGTTTCTCCATGAGGAAAGTGATTTGCTTTCCCTTCTCAAAAACCATATTAAGGAAGGTTGCCGCACCCTGCAAAATGCATGGGGTGAGATGATGCCTGATTGTCACACCCTTCTCTAGAGCTGGACTACGACATCTTCGTAGGATGCAATATACCTAGGGTGTGATGATGCCAAAAGATAAGGAAAAGTCAAATTTCATGAATATTCTAGAAGGGGATCTTCTAGAAGATGAGGTGGCCTCCGAATGGTTTTGATCTTACTCGCTTCTATGATTTGGTGGGATCATCCTAATCTCCTCATTCATCTCTCTTTCACACTATATAAAGAGGGATCTCTCATGGAAAATGCTAAGGTTGAATAGGCTAAGATTTGTATGGAGAGTTCTACTTCTTCTTGAGAGCTTTTCTTTAGTTCTACAAGCTACATGGTGGATCTTCTTCATTCAAAGGATTTGGAGAAAAGGTGTGTGTGTTAGAGAAAAGGGCCATTGAAAGGGGACCTTGAGACATCAAGGCTTTGGTTGTAATCTCTACTTTCTACTTATTATAATGCAGTGATATGTTTCTTTCCCATAAAACTAGTCTTTTTTTATTGTATGATTCCTTGATCACATACATAGGTTCTTGTTGAGTATATTATATTGATTTCACTTTGGTTGGCTTGTGTTCCCTTGTAGGTTCAATGTATTTGGAGCATTGGAACTGCAAGATACCAGATATATAAAATATGCAGAACAGAAACGGAATGCTAGAAATGACAGAATAACAGTAAAATATCCAGCATAATCTTCACAATACACAGAAATGATATACGAAATAGCAACAGAAATAACACTTTGAATCAGATAGCAATGTTCACAGGTCTCTTTGAGGGGGCAACCTCCAATCGAGCAGCGTTCTGTTACAATAATATCCAAGCTAGGGTTCTCATACCCTCGACTCCTATTTATACTAAAAAGAAGCATCTAGAGGAAGATCCTTCTAGAAGCGGAAGCTTCTATTAGGTCTTCTTACATCCGCCTTATTCTATTTTATTGAAAGGTC
>JASDQU010334079.1:0-10080 GCA_032191745.1 Picea mariana
AAAAACATTAGAGAAGAGGTGAATAAAAGCGTGGAGCAGGCCAGAGCTGTTGAAAGGCAAGAAATTCAATCACTCAAATCAATCCTGGATGAAATGAACCAGAGGATACAATCAATTCAGGTGCAAGTTACTCAGCAAAAGGAGCTCGTAAAATAGCTATAGTCTAAGTTAAATTCGACAGAAGGTCGGGTTGTAGACTTAAAGGATTTCTAGACCCTCTCGCTAAAAGCACATACAAAGATAGAAGTGGAGCAGCAGAAATGGATCTCCAAAATAGAGATCATCCAGAATTACTTTCAAGAGGTAAGAAAATCCCTTGATAATATTATTTTACTGAAAAAGGAGGCTAAAGCAGCAAGGAATACCTTCCAGAAAGTAGTTGCATGTTGAAGAAACAGAGAGATGTCAAAAAATCTAAAGCTTTCAATCACAGAACAGATAAGAGGAGACATCATGCTCAAGGTATGGGAATCATACATATCCGAAAACAAGAAGATAGTCAAAGAAATCAAAGACAACTKKGAKGGAAACTTTGATTATTTGGATAAGCAAGCATTAGGTACTRAAATAAATGACTTCTCTGAGCCACTAGGGTAGATAAACATCGTGAAACAGCAGTTGAACTGCAAAGAGGGCTTGAAGGAGATTCAGGCGAAAATTTCACAATTGAAGGAAATTGATGCCAATCTAATCGACTGATGGCTGGTACATCCCAATTTAAAGTTGCAAGTGATCAGGTTTTCCAATAAAGGTTTTGAATACTAGTTTCCAAAGGTACAAAGAAATTTTTATCTGTTTGAGACTAAGGATCTTTCGACACCTCTTAGAAATTTTGTTCATTTTCTGGAGAAATGTATTGAATGTATAACATCAAAGGAGGGAGAGACTTCAACTAAACAATGAAGTATTGTTTGAAATCTTATACTATTGAAATTATAGACAAACAAAAGTTAATCCTACAACGGTTAAGGTTGCAGTTTTGTAACTATTTTTCTCCTAAAAAGTAGGATATTGCTAACCATCAAGTATTGATGACCTTGTATAAATACAAGGAGCGAAGACTAAAATGAGGCTTTTTTCTTTCTCTAAAAAGGAATTTTGACGAAGTAATTTTCAAGAGACTCTGAATTAATATAAATGCAGATTGAAGATTCTAGATTTTGTCACGTCTGAGTTATGTGTTCCCCTGTCTTTTCATCTTTATTTCATATATCTAATTGATGAATGCTTGGCTACAATTTAGTAAAACCTCTACTGTGGAAATTATTATTCTTGTTATTTAAATCATTTACAGTTTTTCCTCTGTATCGGTTATCATCAGATACAAGACCTATAAATGTTTAGATTTCAATATCATATGCTTCATTAATATTTTTCTTATTTCATAGTCTTCTGTTACAACGTGAGATTCCAATTAAATTGATGCCTCACCTTGTTAATAGCTTTATGTTTTTCCTCATATCATGCATGTTTCCTTTCCTTTAAATTTAACTCAGATACAAGAAACGGCCTTTAATTTAGTCATCCTATTAATTCGTGTTTTAAAATCATTCTCTTTACATTGTGAAATAGAGATAACGAAGCCTAAAACGAAAACACATAATTGTATCTCCTTTACCTTTATCATTCATGATAGTACCAGTTTCAAGGAAGCCTAATATCGAACCCAGTCTTTTGGATAAAACCAGCATCGCTCTAAATTTATTTAACACTATCTTACAAATAGTGAATAATTGGGTTGAGTTAGAACATTCATGGGCAGCAATTGAGAGAGATATCAACATTCAGGAAAACGAGGAATTTTGACAGAGACAGTTGAGAAACCAACTATAGCCCTCACCTTTTAATCATTGATTTTTTTGTCCTCAACTTCCTCTATCTTTTCAGATGCCTTGACAGTATACTTTAGAGACTTAAAGTATAAACTCGAGAACAACATCTTTTTGGCATTGTTGTCAGGGAACAAAGAAACAAAGCTTTTTCCCTAGGAAGAATGAAATTGACACTTTCCTTCTTTGATAGTGAACAAAGTTTGAAAAGCTTCTAAGTATACCTTTATCTTTCAGTTGGAGACTCCACATTGTTTAAACTGGCTCTTAACTAGAACACCAGGAAGAATCCAGACGACGAGTAGATTTTTCATTTTTCCAACCCAGAAAAAATTCTAAAATCAAGAAGATACTTCCGACAGACTTTCTCATCGACAAATAAAAATTATCAACCTAAATTTACACAGTCTGACTCTGAAGATCAACATGATGAATCAAGTATTCCACTCCCTTACGGGAAATAATCCGCTGATAAAGTTACATCACCTGAATCAGATTTGGTTTTGCCTATTTTTAAGACCGAATCTTTCTCAGTCGTTTCCCACACCAATAGAAAATGAAGATCTGCCTCACTTCCTGTTGTGACTGATTCTCCCTCACTTCTCGAGGTTCAATTTCCCACCTCTCAAAACTCAAACAATTATCCTATATACCTCGACTCAAATTCTATTGATTCTCCTATATTCTCACCCTGTGTTTCTGAAGGAACTAGTCCACATTCCCCAATCTCCTCTTTCTCAAGTTTCCTCCCCATCGATAAATGATTTTTTGAAACATTTCCTTATAACCCCCAAACTTTAACCGCTAAATCCACAATGGGCACGGCTTGAGGAGGTGGGGAAGGAGGTGCTGCCATAGGTGGTCCATAAGGAGGAGCGGGCAGCCAAGCACCGCCTCTTCAGATATTTGCAAAGGTTGCTGCAAGATATGCCCCTCTGGTTATACCAGTCCCTCTCCATGATTTACCATAAAATTATATGAAAAAATTTCCCAAGTTCATGGGAGAGGGCGATTTAATGACAGTTGAACACATAAAAATTTTCAATCAATTCACTGACATTATTGGATTGGAACATGAAGATGTTTACTCTAGAATCTTGGTTCAAACCTTTGAAGGGAAAGTAAGAACTTGGTTTCGAGGCCTAGTAGTGTGATCTATACCATCGTACAATGAACTTGAAAACACTTTTATCAGACAGTGGGGTGAGAGGAAAGACCATCTTTATTATCTAACTGAATTTGGAGCTCTTTGAAAGAAAAAATATGAATCAGTTCTTGAGTTTACCCAATGATTCAATAAATAGTACAATAAGATCCCAACTAAGGTCAAACCCTCACAACCTGCTGCGAAAGTGACTTTCGCTAGAGCTTTTGACCCCGACTTCTCCCTGTTATTAAGGGAGAGAAGATTAGTAGATCTCACCAAGATGCAAGATGATTCCTTGGAAATCGAATCTAACATGATGGCATCAGGGAAGCTGAAAGCCAAATTTGAGACTGGAAACAAATAAATAAGGAGATACAGGGAGAAAGGAGGACCCTCTGGATCAGGAAGATCTTTAGAAGACAAAATGGATGATATGGCTAGAATCATCAAAGAATTGTCAAACAAAATATCGAGAATGAAACTAGATCAAGATAAGAATGAACATTAACCTAGAAAGGAGTTCAAGAAGAACCCTAATCCTCAAAACCACCAAAACCAAATTAAGAATGAAGATCAAAAAATCCAAACCCCTTTCAAAAGAGAAAAATTTATAGGAGGACAAGATGAGGAGGATTTTGAGGAGTTAGAAGAGGATATGAACAATCTTGGCGATGACTTCTTACAACCTTACATAACAAGACACGATTATGAAAAGTCTTTGACTATAGAGTATAGGACTGAGAGTAAAAAGAACAATAATATTTTGGAAGATTCAACCTATAAGGTAATAGTGGATGGTATAATGGTCAAGCTCCACCAAAATTATAACCTAAGACCTAGAAACAAGGTTTCCACTACTGCTCCAATTAACAATATACTACCGAGGGTTGAAACTGACCAAGAAGTTTCAAAAATCGATGAAAAACAGATTGAAGGGGCTAAGACCGCTAACATGTAGTCTATTAAAACAAAGACAGTGGAAATGCCACCCTTAAGAACGCAGAAACTAGACACCCTTGTTAACGAAACAAAGGCCCCTCAACCAACGAAAGCTAAAAAGAAAGAGATGGAGACTCAAACCATGGAAATTGACAAAACCATTGGAAGTTTTAATCTAGAGAATGAAATCAATACGATCAAAATCCCTATAACCCTTGTCGAACTGGCCAAAAACCCGATATACCAAAAACAAATTGCTAAAATGATTAGTTTTTCGAAAAATGAAATTCAAGCTGATGTTATAAACTTAGAAGATGATAAGCCTAACATAATTTTTGGCCCACACTTCAAAGGTGCTAGAGATATTGTTGCCCCTTTCTACATCACTTTGATGGTTTTCGACCATCTGCTCCATAACTGCATGTTAGATTCTAGGGCATCTTACAATGTGATGCCTAAACAAATCATGGAAAGACTCAACCTTGAAATCACCAGGCCTTATGGAGATTTATATTCATTTGATTCGAGGAAAGTCAAGTGTATAGGCATGATAAAGGACTTAGTTGTAAACCTTGCATAGGTACCTGCAAAAAGCATTTTAAAGGATGTAGTTTTCGCAGATATACCCCCAAAATATGGCATGCTCTTGTCCCAGTCCTAGGGTGCTAAACTTGGAGGTTCCCTTCAACTCGATATGACATATGCAAAAATTCCAGTTTTCGAAGGACAGTTCACGCAATTGTACAGAGAAACCAGGTTAGCATTTACAGTTAGTGACCCTCTCAGCCCAAATAATTATCCTGTATATATTGTTGATCAGGATTTAGGTAATTGTATATTATCTATAGATGATGATGTTGATGCATGTATAGAAGAATGTTGTACAGGAAATAAAAAAGAAAAAGAACAAATAGAACAGGATGTATATAGCACTGGTGTTTGGAAAATGTTTTTTGATGGTGCCTCATCTTATCTTGGAGCTGGGGCTCGAGTAATTTGTGTGGCACCTAATAAACAATTTGTTATCCCTTTCTCTTATAGGCTATAGTGGAACACTGACCACACTAATGACATATGTGAGTACGAAGCTCTAGTGTTAGGGTTAAAGGCTGTTAGGAGAATGAAAATTAAAAACTTGGAAGTTTTTGGTGATGCAAAGTTGATCGTGAAACAGGTTAATCGCCAGTACCAGGCCAAACATCCTAGGCTAAGGTCATATAGAAATTGTGTTTGGGACCTAATCGAAAAAAAAATCTCCTCTGTTAACATTCACTTCATTCCAAGAGCAGAAAATCAACATGCGGATGCTTTAGCCAAATCTGCTTCAACTTTCGCACCTCCCACTTCTTTCAAACTAAAATATCATATACAAATGAGACATAGGCCTTCCATACCCAATAACATACAACATTGGAAAGTCTTTGAGGATGATGAACAACTCCGAAAACGTTTAGAAATAGTAGGCGAATTCGTCAAAATGCATGTTGACCAGGAGAACTAGAATGATCCTATTTGGATCATGCAGGAAGGGGAAGACCCCCAAGAGTTCTAGGATAAAATCGCTAGTCACTGTATGCTTGTTTTAAAAAATAATTAGATACCCAAGGGCCTGATTCCCTTAGAAAGACTCTTTAATCATGATGACATCCCTTTGAAGACTACCTTACAGCCTCAGCCGGAAGAGGTTGAAGATTGCAATATAGGTACCGAAGAGAGTCCTAGATTAGTTAAAGTATCCAGGTACTTGTCTCTCGAAATCAAGAGTAAATATGTTGAGTTGCTTAAAAAATGCAAAGATGTTTTTGCCTAGTCTTATGATGAGTTGAGAACTTATGATACGACTATCATGGAACATAAAATTCCATTAAAACTAGGCGTAAAACCTTTTAGGTAGAAACTCAGGAAGATTAACCCTATCTTATTACTGATGATAGAAAAAGAGGTCAAAAAACTCCTGGATGCTAAAATCATAGTTCCAATGAGATACTCTAAGTGGGTATCTAAGTTAGTCCCAGTGAGAAAGAAAAACGGCGAAATCAAACTGTGTGTCGATTTCATAAACCTGAATCAATCATCACTCAAATACAATTACCCATTACCTAAGATGGATCACATTTTAGAAAAAGTAGTTGGAGCTAATAGAATGTCTATGATTGATGGTATTTTAGGTTACAATTAGATCGCAGTGCTTTAGGACGATAAAGAAAAAATTGCTTTCACTTCCCCTTGGGGTACTTTCATGTATGATAAAATTCCTTTTGGTTTAATGAATGCAAGGGAAAATTTTCAGTGAGCCATGGATATCGCTTTCATGGGTGAAAGAGATAAGTTCGTAGTTATCTATCTTGATGACCTGAGTTTGTTCTCTAAATCTGATGCAGAACATCTAATGCACCTTAAACAAACCTTTAAGAAATGTTGAAATTTTGGTTTGTCACTCAATCCCAAGAAATCTCATCTCGCAATGCAAGAAGGTAAATGCTTGGGCCATATCGTGTCTAAAGATGGAATCAAAATCAATACAAAAAGGGTTGAGGCAATAGATACTATAAATTTTCCTAGAAATGTAAAAGAAATTCAGTCTTTTTTATGAAAAATAAATTTCTTGAACAGGGATGATTTTACGGATGGAAATTAATTTTAAAATATAGAAACCTTGGTGAATCTTACTAATCCTTCATATGCCAACTATATATGATTGGCGATATTTTTGTAAAAATATTCAAATTTCTAAGGATTTTATATAGTTTTTATAAAATTTTGGCCATTTTTAAGGTAAAATAATTTTATCCTATAGAATTTGGGCGAATCATTTTTAAAATAACGAATCTCATTTTTTGAAAAACCATGGAAAATTAGCCCATGAGCGAAATTTAGCCCCTAAAATCATCCATGTTCTTGAGGAGATTCATCCCTAACTTTGTTGAAAATGTAAAATTGATAATAGATATGCTCAAAAAGGGCAGTGAGGTGAGATGGACCAGTGAAGCCAAAGCATCATTTCAACGCATCAAGAAATTAATAAGTGAAGCACTGGTCCTGGCAAGTCCAGATTACACAAAAGAGTTTTTGATTTTTTATTTTGCTTCAGAACATACTATCGCAACTGTATTGTTACATAAAAATGAGGAAAGTTTTGAGCGGCCTATTGCGTTTTTTAGCAAAATTCTCAGAGATGTTGAGTTGAAATATGATATATTGGAGAAACAAGCCTATGCAATGGTGAAAGCTCTCAAGGCTTTCAGAACTTATGTGTTGCACTGAAAGATCATTGCTTATGTACCCTCTAGCTCTATTAAAGATATCCTGGTGCAACCAGACAGCAATGGAAGAAGAGGAAGGTGGTTAGCTAAGATATAGGAGTTTGACCTACAAGTCAAACCAACTAAAATTATCAAAGGTTAGGGTTTGGCCAAATTGCTTCCTGAATCGAATTTAAAATCACTTGGAATAAATTAGTTGCAAGAGAACAAGGGATTTCTGGAAATAGAGGAGCTTGATGTCACTACACCTACAACCGAAATTCAAGACAAGTTTTCTACTTCAGCCTGGTATCACGACATCGTCCATTACCTACTTACGCTTCAATGTCCTAGTGAGTTAACCCCATCTAAAGCTAGGACGCTAAAGTTACATACTGTAAAATACTGTATCATAGATGCTAAATTGTATTGGAAAGACCCCTTGGTTTTGCTACTGAGGTGTTTAGTTGAAACTGAAACAGAAGGGGTTATGGATGAATTCCATGTCAAAGTGTGTGGATGACATCATGCGTGGCGAGCAACAACTTATAAAATATTAAGATTCAGATACTATTGGACAAAATTGTTCACAGAAGTGAACACTAAAGTTCAAAATTGTGTCCCTTGTTAGTTGTTCACAGGCAAACAGAAGGTCCCATCTTTTCCCCTAATTCCAGTTAAAACTGAAGCCCCATTTCAGCAATGGGGACTTGATTTCATTGAAGAAATCCATCCACACTCCAGTGCACAACACAAATGGATCCTAACTGCTACTAATTATTTCACTAAATGGGTGGAAGCTATCCCCACAAGAAATGCAACTGATTCGATAGTAATAAGGTTTTTGGAAGATAATATTTTATACAGGTTTGGTTGTCCTCAAAAGATAGTCACTGATAACACGCAAGCATTTAAGTCAATGGCCATGATAAAAAATTTCCAAAAATATAACATCATACTAGGACACTCCACATCTTACTATTCACAAGGTAATGGTTTGGCTAAATCATCCAAAAAAATCCTGATTATCGTGATAAAAAAGGTTTTGACTGAAAACAAGAAAGCATTGCATATCCATTTAAAATATGCTCTATGGGCCAACAGAATAAGTACTAAAAGATCAATTGGGATTTCCCTTTTTCAGATGGTATATGGAAATAATGTCATTTTACCAATAAACATTTCTCTTATAGTAATGAAACTCTGGCAGGATTCAAATGAAGAACCCAATGGAGTTACCAGAAGGATAAACCAATTGATCGAAGTTCAGCAAAATAGGGATGAAGTAAATGAAAGGTTGCAACAATATCAGGATAAAATGAAGGCCTTATTCAATCAAAAAGATAAAGATAGATAATTCCTCCCTGGCGACTTGGTCCTAAAATGGGAAGCCAGGAAAAAATTCATTGGAAAACATGGCAAATTCGATCTGATCTGGTCTGGCCCGTACAGGATTTCGGCCTTTGAAGGAAAAAATGCTTGGTTATTAGAAAACCTGGATGGAGACATTCTCAATGCCCCTGTAAATGGGCGGCATCTTAAACACTTCATGCAATAATGTGTTTCTAAATCCTCATTGTACATACCAGTTTGTTTTCATGCTTTTTGTATAGATTCCATTAAAAAAAAAAATAGAGGTATCTTTCATGACGTTTCCTAATGATTATAATGTTATGTTATTCGCAGGGAAAATTTCTCACAAAACGGTGCACTTGAGGTACTGAAAGGTGACATGCGTAGGTATTCCTATCAAGTATCTCACAATGAAAAAGGTAATGAACGAGTAATATTTGGGCTGGAAATATAAGAGCTAATAAAGTTATGAAATCCCATTTTAAAATTCGGGATAAAAGTCCTAAGATGTACAAATGAACAAATCATTGATTCATTTTTGTCGAAATAATAAAAATAAAATAAAAGACTTAATCAAAGAAGTTCTTGAAGTAATAAAAAAGGGGACTTGAGAAAAGTTTATAAAAGCTAATTAAGAAAATATCTAAGAACAGTCATATGTACATCAGTTTTTCTAAAACCCCCTTTACCCTCCCGTTGACCACAGTAAAGTCTTTTCCCGCCTGACCATGGATGTCTAATCATAAAGTTTCCTGAGAATAGAGGGGTCTCGCTTTGGTCATGAAAACTCTCGAACAAACTTTCAAGAAAAGAGAGTAGGTTTTGTTTTTAATTCTTTGACTTTAGCTAGATCAGAAACATGTCTAGGTTAATCCTAACCTTATTACTTATCCTAACAGGAATAACTGATCGGTTTTTCTCAAGGAAGTTCCCTAGACTAGATGTCAAAATGTTTCCCTTAATAATTTCCCTAAAGCCCATGATTCTTGAAGGCAAGTGAGAAGATTAACCCAGAGCTATTTAAATGAGTTGAAAGACTTTGTCATTAAAAAAAAGGGGTATTTTCAAACAGATATCTTTCCGAGTGTATTGTATACTCATTGATTGCCCCACTTCAAAAAAAAAAATGAATACAGACAGATGGTGAAAGGAAATTCATTATATTGATTTCTCCCATCTAGTTCAAAGAGATGAAGAAAGGAAATTCATAATATTGATTGACCCCATCTAGTTCAAAGAGATGACGAAAGGAAATTCATTATATTGATTGCCCTCATCTCAGCATTTAAATGCTTGGAAACAATGAAGTGGTGAAAGGAAATTCAATGTGGAAAGTCGAATAACTTCACCGGGGTACTGAACAGGCTCGCTGGCAGTGAATCAATATCCTCATATCTGATAAAAGTTGTTATACATGAGTTACAAGATGCTCTAGTAATTTTTCTTCTTTTCGACTGTATTTTCATCATAGGTTTCTAGGATCTCCTCACCGAACACAGCACAAATACTTACCTTGATGCAAATGGAATCATGTGAAACCTGATAGGATGGTTGATTTAGTTTTGATTAT
>JASDQU010334086.1:0-12724 GCA_032191745.1 Picea mariana
CAAAGCCCTAATTAAAAGGAAAAAAAGATACTATATCAATAAAAGGCAAGAGCAACTTTCAAAACTATACAAGTTGGATCCTAAGAAGTTCCTGAGCCAAATTCTAAAACACAATACTAAAGAAAATAATAGGATTCCCTTAAGGGATTGGAATTCCTACCTTAAAATTCTTTATGAGTTCCCTAATGCCATGGACACCATTCCTATTGTCCCTACAAAGGAAGAAGTTTTTTCTTTAGATGGCATAGAGTTCGGGGTTAAGCGGCTCGCAATTGGGAAAGATAAGGACATTGAAGGCTACCAAGCTGAAATTTTTAAAATCAGAGGGCCAATCCTTATCCCTCACATACACAATCTCTTCAATTAGCAGTCAAGCAGGGCTTCCCTAAACCTTGGACACAAAGCCTCATTGTTCCTATTTTTTAAAATGGGGATAGAAACATTCCCTCTAATTATAGGACCATTATGATTAGCCCGGTTTTAGCCAAGCTTTATGGAATTATTTTGGAAAATAAGATTAGCCTTTGGCTACAAATTCACGGTAAAAGAGCTAAAGGCCAGGCCGGGTTTAGGAGATATCATTCAACTGTGGACCATCTTGTTACCTTTAGGATCATTGCAGAGGAGTTCCACAATACTAAAACTGATCTTTTTTGTTGTTTTGTTGACTTTAGAAAAGCTTTTGACATGGTTCCTACGAAAAAACTTTGGAATAGGTTGGAAGAGATAAAAGTGCCTCTCGAGTTGAGGGTTGTTGCAATAAGGATGTATGAGAATGTTATTGATAAGTTTAAAAACATTGAGGGCTAGTCAAAAGAGATTAACTGCAATATCGTAGTCAAACAAGGTTGTCCCTTGTCCCCTACCCTTTTTGGCATATACATTGACAAGTTAGAAGAATGCTTGGAAAAAGTAGGTTATGTCGTCCCTACTCTCACTGGTATAGTCATAAATCTTCTTCTTTATGCCGATGATATCATTCCTATGACAAGGAGTCCCCATGATCTTGAAAACCAACTAAGAATCCTCAAGGATTTTTTCTCCAATATGGGTATGACTGTTAATACTGATAAGACTAAGGTCATGATTATTAAATCCAATAAGATCTCTTATGATACCTTTGTATATGACAATGAAAACTTGGAGGAAGTAACTTCATACAAATATTTTGGAATTGATATTCACCACAAGCTCAATTGGAATTATAGCATTGAGAAAAGGATTATTGGGGGATGGAAAGCTTATTATGGGCTTGAAAACAATTGTAAATCAACTGATCTTTAGAGTTGGAATAAAAAGAAACTCCTCTTTGAGACTCTTGTTACACCTGTTATTATTTATTGATGTGAAGTCTGGGGATATAGTATATCTCATGAATCCTGGAGAAAGATAGAGCAAATACAAAAGAATTTTATAACCTATAATCTCAAAATTAAAGGAAATACACCCTATCCCATCCTCCTTTTAGAAACAAAACTCTCCCCCATTGAGAGCATGGCTATGACTAGATACCTAATGTATAAGAACAAGTTAAACAACATGGAAGACAAGAGACTACCTAAAATTGGTTCAAAATCAAGTCATAACCACCATTGACTCAAGTGAGGATGGCATACAGATGCCCGATCTTGGATAAACTATTGGGGAATCATGGAAGAAACCATTTTTCAGAAAAAAATATACTATTAAAAAAAATGTCAAATCAAAATTTAAAAAGAAAATGTGGTGTGATAAAAAGTTAGAGGAAAAAAGAAAATTAAAGTATTATAAATATGTAATCAACCCTAATGAACAAGAACTCAATATTGAATAGGCATGGGGACTGCTAGGGTTTGGAGAAACTGTGAGCTAGGGTTTGTCAGTCGTAGCCATAGTAGAGGACAGTATGAGCACCAAAGGTGGGGGTAAGGGAACCCCCTCATACAAACAGGTAGTGGTGGACAGAGGGAAAGGGCCACAAGGCATAGTTTTAAAGGCACCAATTACAGGCACCTTGGGATCAGACCCAGTAAAAGGTCAAGAAAGGAACCAGGGAAAAAGCGAGTGCATGGGAGAAGAAGCCAGAGAAACTCAAAGTGAGGCGCAAGACACAACAAAGCCCAACGAGATAGAAGGGCACAACCTGTGCAAAGCCAAAACAACAATGATACCCAAGGTGATACTGGAGGACCCACAAACACAACTCTACAGGGATCAGATGAAGATGCATGTGCTAATCTGCAAGTTCATGGGTTTGTGGCCCACAGAAAGAACGTTGCGCAACTTGATTAAATATCACTAGAATCCAAGCGGAGAAGTGGAGCTCCACCTGGGCTCAAAAGGCTTCTTCACAATAGTATACATGAACCTAGAGGATAGGGATAGAGTCTTTGAGGGAAGGCCATACTTCCACGCTTCAGTAGGACTGTACATGCGGCCATGGAAGGAAATTTTCTCCCCAGAAAAAGAGACTTTCAAAAAGGTGTCGGTCTGGCTTAGATTTTATTCCTTACCATCAGACTACTGGTTGCCCTCAACTTTCGAAGCAATAGGAAACAAACTGGGGAAATATGTGAAGACCTCAGAAGCCACCCTAAATGGGAGATATACGTCTTACACAAGAATTTGCATAGAGATGGATGTGTTGGGAACACTCCTAGAAGCCATAAGTCTAGAATTCAGGGATGAGGAATGGATCCAAAACATAGATTACTAACAGGTCCCCTTTAGATGCAGAAGATGCCATGAACATGGACACCTAATCAGAGAATGACCTCTTAATAAAAAACAAGAAGCAGAAAACCCCAAACCACAACAGGATGAGGATGGGTTTATAAAACCGAACCCTAGAAGCAGAGCAAACAAAAAATAGATTAAAACCCCAGCAGGAAATAACCCGGAGACCCAGAATAAAATGGAAGGACGAGACAAAACCAATAAAGGGGAAGAAGACTAAAAGGATTCGGAAAAAGCTCAAGAAGTCAGAGAAAAAACAACAAATGAGCCCACCGAGCTGCCAAGTAACAAGAAGGAATAGGGGAGTAGTGCAACCCTGATGGATGGTGAAATCAAAAACGACAACACCCCGATGCAAGAAGCAGAGGGAGATGCAGAAATGACCCCAAGCAAAGTAGGCACAAAATACCCTGATCTCAAAGACCTTGTGGAAAGAGAAGGGATAGATCTCTCAAACATACTGGAGCAATGGAAAAGACAGGGAGTAGACAACGTACCAACAAAGCAACTTGACCACATTCAATACCTATTTCTCCTAAGGGAGGAAGCCAAACCCAGAGGACTAAAGAGCACACACGGGGAGATAGGACACCTAGGATTCAAAGCCGACGAGGGATAACCACATCTCTCACCTAAGAAGACGAGGAGGAAAAAAGGCAGGAAATTAAACAACGTAGCCCTACAAGAGCTTGGAGCGTTACTAATAAACTCGGGTAAGATCAAGAAACTCTTCCCCAACTCCCCCCCACATGTTTAAATGAAGGTTATCACTTGGAATATATGAGGCTTAAACAACCCGAGAAAAGAATCCTTAGAAATAGACTAAAGCAAGAACAACCAGATCTTTGTTTCATTCAAGATACAAAATGCACTACCGACATAATGGAGGCAATCAATAAAAAACAATGGCTCAAGTACAAGATGGTGGCTATCATAGGCCACCAAATCGCAGGAGGTATTCTCACCTTGTGAGACCCACAAGTACTGAGCCTAATAGCAGCTGAAGCGACCAGACACACCCTTATGATTCGCATGCAAATCATTGGAAATAGAGAGGTGATTCTATGCACTAATGTGTATGGGACCCAGGTGTCAGAGGAAAAGAGAGGAATGATACGAGACCTAGAAGACCTTAAAACCTGATCCAACAACCTCTAATGGATCCTGGCAGGGGACTTCAACATCATCATGTCACTTGCCTAGAAAAAAGGAGGTACAAGAAGATTGGATAGGGATGCAGAAGAATTCTCAAAGTTCATAGACACAACAGAGATGGTAGACCTCAAAACTAATAATGGCCAGTTCACCTGGAACAATAAATGGATGAACCAATATTAGGTAGCAACAAGACTCAAGATATTCCTAGTATCGGAGTCAATCATTATACAAGGGGATAAACTTAGATTGCAACATTCTTCCCTGGGGGGGATCTAATCACTAGCCAGTGCAAATGGAAGCAGGCTTCCAAACCACACCAAAGAATAGACCCTTTAGATTTGAGAAATTCTGGATCAAACACCCGACTTTCAAGGAAAGAATCAAACAGTGGTGGCGGGAGGAGCAACCAGAGAAAGGGACAAGGATGTTCAAACTCTATAAGAAACTAAAGTACATCAAATATAAGCTCAAGGAGTGGAACAAGGACACTTTTGGGAATATAAACCAAGAGAAAAACAACATAGAATACAAAATGAAAAAACTCCAGGAAACCTGCATATCGGAGGGCTATACGAAGGATCGAAAAAAGGAAGAGATCCAGATGACCCAGGAATGGGAATCTCGATGCCAGTAGGAAGAAACACTTTGGCGACAAAAGTCCCGTATCAGATGGCTAAGGGAAGGAGAGTGGAACACCAAGTTTTTTCATAGAGCAACCATGGCCAGAAGAGCCCATAACAAAATCCTGAAGATTAAGGACCGGGATGGAATAGAGCGAGAGTTGCATAAGGAGATCGAAACCAATCTGGTAAACCACTTCCATAGGATAGCCCAGGAACCAAACCAAGACAGAACAGAGGTCATAAAAAGGATAACCCAACATATCCCCCACATGGTCACTGAGGAACAAAATAACAACCTAAACAAACCCATTGTTGAGGAGAAAATTGACCAAGTATTCCAGGAAATGCCCAATGGGAAATCCCCAGGTCCAGATGACTTCACAATGGAGTTCTTCAAAGCCTGGTAGGAAATTTTCAAACAAGATGTTTATAGGGTAGTTGAAGACTATAGAAGGTCAGCCTCCATTCTAAAAGTGCTAAATGCTACAATGATTACACTAATCCCCAAAGAAAATGAAGCCAAAACCCCTGATCGCTACAGACCTATAGCGTTGTGCAATGTGGTTTATAAGATAATCTCCAAAGTTATAGCAAACAGATTGAAACCCCTCCTACCCACACTAGTCTCACAAGAACAGGCAAGCTTCGTGGAAGGAAGACACGTAATGGTCAATATCATCCATGCCCATGAGCTTATCCACACCCTGAAGCTTTAGAAGAGAGGGGGAATGATAATACAATTGGACCTAGCAAAATCTTATGAAAAAATTAGTTGGCACTATATGGTCAAGACTTTGGAAGTCTTTGGTTTCACCCAACACTAGATCAACTGGATAGTCAGCCTAGTATCCACAACAAGCTACTCGTTATTAATAAATGGAGCCCCTGCCAAATATTTCTGGCCTAAGAGAGGCATCAGACAAGGAAGCTTGTTTTTCCCCTTCCTGTTCATTCTGATGATGAAAGGTCTCAGTCGAAGCATAAAAAGCGCAACTGCAACAGGTGAAATAACAAGTATCAAACCTTTCGAAAATTTCCCTACTTCCACACACCAAAAATTCATGGATGAAACTTTACTTCATGGCTTACCCATGGTCAAGGAAGAAAAATCCTACAAACGAATCTTAGAAGAGTTTGGGGAAGCCTCAAGTGCAGAGATCAACCATTCCAAATCTATGATCTTCTTCTTCAATACCAACCCCAAAATCCAAAGAAATCTAGCCAACATTTTTGGCTTTGAACACAAAGCACTCCCAAATAAGTACTTGGGCATTCCCCTGATAGACAAAGCTTACAAAATGTCAACTTGGGAAGGGATAATCAACAAGTTACAAGAGCGGGTGAAAAATTGGACGTACAAATCCCTCAACCTAGCTGAAAGACTTATTCTGACCAAGTTTGTTTTGCAAGAAATTCCAACCTTTATGATGTTCATTTTCCCAGCCCCCAAGGGGATACTACAAAAAATAAGAACCATCCAAAGAAAACAAAGAAAAAATGGGCCCTGGTGGCTTAGGAGAAGGTCTGTAAACCAAAAAGCAAAGGAGGCCTGGGGCTACAAGACCCGCAAGTGACCAACGACGCCTACGGGGTGAAACTCTGGTGGCGTTGGGTCAAATAATATACTAAACCTTGGGTAAACCTGTTGAAGGCAAAGTATGCCCCAGACATACGCGACGAGGACAAAATACACTTCAGAGGCACTAGGGAAGGTTCAACCATCTAGAACCTAGCCTGGAGCAACAAATCCTGGATTCAAACACACAGCTTTTGGGAAGTAAGGAATGGAAGAACAACCAAATTCTGGGAGGACGCCTAACAAAAGGAACCTAGAATGGAGAAACCGGACAGGGAGGAACTCCAACAGAAGATGATCGTGCAAGGTAAAACCAAAGTCTACCATTACTAGAAACAAGAAACAGATCGCAACAAATGGAGAATCTGGGACACTCTCACTCCATAGAATAGAGACCAAACCGCAACAACAGTAAAGGAGGTGGAGGAGGAATTGGGGAAATGAAAAATTGCAGTCGCAGAAGGAAATGACCAACTGAGATGGGGACAAAAAGACGGCGGGGAATTCAACCTAAAAGAAATATGACACTATATCGTGAACCAGGACCAAGAAGACCCAACACAACAATGGGATAAGCTTTGGAACAATCCCCATTGGCCAAAAATAAAAAATTTCCAATGGTTAATTCTGCACAACTGAATTCTAACTTGGGAAAACCTAAGGAAAAGGGGATTTGTAGGTCCATCCAAATATCACCTCTGTCAAGCCAAGGAAGAAACAACGAACCATCTCCTTGACGAATGCACCTACACAACAGAAATCTAGGACTGGGCAGCAGACATCTTCCGACAGTCCAATAGGATCCGAGGTAACATTTTCGCAACTATCAATGTCTGGAAAGAGAACTACAACGAAAACGAAGAGATAAATCTCTGTTGGACCCTCATCCCGGGAATGATCATATGGGCAATATGGAAGGAAAGGAACCGACACATCTTCATGAACAAAAGCTGACTGAAGGGAAGATCAAGGAAACAATAATCTCCATGACAAGAGAAACGGTGCAGAGCCGCAACTGCCAGACAAAAAGAGCGCAACTCACAGACTAGGACTCCCAAATCCTAGAAGCCTTCCCTCTGAAATATGGATGCAACCCCAATCAGGTAAGATGGCCATCGCAACTCCAAGTAGGTGAGTGCAACTAGAAACCACCACCAGTAGGCTCCTTCAAGCTGAATTTTGATGGGGCGTCAAAAGGTAACCCAGGACGGACATGAATGGGAGGAGTAATCAGGGACAGTGAAGGAAATATAATCCGATTGTATGTTGGGAGTCTAGAAAACTCAACCAAAAATGCCACGGAATTCGGATCCCTGGAGACCGGCCTTGAGATTCTAATACGGGAAAGGATGACAAACGCCATAGTGGAAGGAGATTCCACACTGGTTATCAACATTGTAAGGAGACTCCAAAATGGTACCAGAGTGGGAAAAATTCAGAGGTACTAGCGCTTGGCACATTCCCTGCAAAAAAATCAGGAGCACTTGTAGACGGGGCTCACAATGGAGTTGCGTCGGGTATGTAGGTCAGCAAATGGATTGGCGGATAGAATCTCTAACGAGGGGGTCGACAAGGAAGGACCAGAACTGGACACTATTTGGAGTAACATCTTGAATGGTCAGTTCCGATAAGACTGCATCCAACTAGTGTTAAAAGACTATGACGACATCCGATGTATGGACGACCACATTGAGGATAGGGGTGCAGGAATAACTGAAGGGCACATAGGATCCAGGAAGAATCTGATAGCCCACCACTCAAACATGAGTTACAATGCAGATCCAGGTCACACAACGAGAGGAGGTACGACACCACGGTCATATCAATAGGAAGAAGTACAGGGGTTGTCTATGGGAAAGTANGATACAAGGAGTGGTAATGATTTTCATACAGTGTGCAGAGCAAAGGATTGATGCAGGGATTACAGTAGGGCTCCCAAGAGCACACATATCAAAACAGGGAAAAAGGATGAGAAGGTACACCTTTATGAGCGGCCAATGATTGTTAGGATGAGCCCACAGCCGGGGGAATCCCATAAGAGAAGAAACACCAGGAATAGTCGCAGACCAGAGAGAAGCAATTACAGAGGCCATCTTACATACAAGGAAGGGGTGAATAGGAACAGGAGAAGAACCTAAGGCAAAAACCACCACAAACAAGCCGAGATGGTACGAATGAAGAAAACCCATTGTAAGAGAGGCCCCTAGGGGAAAGAACCTTCGACAAACACCCAGAGGATTACAAGAATGGACCAAGTGGCCAGAGAAGCCAAGGGTACCTTTCTCACGCAGGTCGATCCAAAGGGAAAAGCGATCATCAACAGGTGGGAGAGAGAAATAAACACCACATGCAGGGGCAAAGCCTGGAAGGAACTAATTCAAGAAGCGGACAGGATAAGGGACCCAGGGGACACACAACCCATAACAACCCTCTACCACAAAATAGTGGAGGAGGTCTGGCGAACAAAGATGTTGATAGGCAAGATAAACGCTGACCGGAAAGTGACTAGCGGGGAGGCTATCAGGGACAACAAGAAGGTGCTAATAGAAATCCTGAGTCGCCTCAACAACCTAGAGGCCAGTGCAAAAAGACTAGCTAAGGACCAGAGGAGTCAGAAGGAAAAACTGGAATGAATGGCAAGCCAATTCCACCTTTACCTATGCTATGTACACCACATGGACATCACTCCAACAGACCAGAGAAGAACACCATATTGTATCAAAAAGATGCGCATGGTGGCCCAGAGGAAGGAGAACGAGGCAAGAAAGGATGGAGATGAAAGACATCCCATCATCCTAGACTAGCGCAGGTTCATCCCCTGGTCAATTTGTGTTCAGTGTAGGCTATAAATTTGTTGAACCTGCATAGAATAGATCCAGCTAAATAATAATACACACATTTGCAGAGAGAAATGGAGAAAGAAGAAGAATGAGAGAGAAATGGAGAAAGAAGAAGAATGAGAGAAAGAATGGAAGAATTCTCATTAACCATTGTGAATAATGAATAATTTAGACATGATATACTTTGTATAACTCAATGAGTTTGACTTGAGGTGAACCAATGCGCCACAGTGGTGGTCTATAGTGACCTGGACACACACCAGCAATTACGGGAGTGAATTGCCACCTATTCTAGTCTCTCAGGCAGTTATGGGAGTGAACTGCCACCTAGTTGAGTTAACTAGTCAACTAGTCTTCAGTTAACTGACTGAACAGAGAGTAGTGAGGAGTTAACTCAGGGAATCAAGGCTAATGCGTCACTCTCGTGATGATACCAAGGCAAGGCCGAATTAGCATGGTGATGATCCCAATGCAACATCTAAACTCAACTCAACTAGTCAAACTGAAGTTTCAACTGAAAGAGAATATTCTCCAGGTGGAATATTCTCCCCTAAAATNTAATTATGACTAATAAACAAGGAATAACCTTAGGAAAAAGAAATCCTAGGTGTTTGTGAAGTAACTCCAACATAGACGCTACCCCTTTTTTTTATCATGACTTCTATGTATATGTTTCGGTTTAGTTTTTCAAACTGGTTTCGGAGGACTGGGTCGATTTCCCATAGTGGCAGCCCAACCTCCCCCTGTTATCCTAGATAACGCAACTCCGGGACCCCTGATCTGGTTTCCTTTTTGGCAGATCAAGGAACTCCCCTTTTTTTTGTATCATAACTTCTTTCAGTAACATGGGAATTCACACTCACTTACAAAAAAAAAACCCTAATCTAGAAGATCAAAATTATCTATTTGTTTTGCCAAGTGTAAGGAAAAAAATAAGCATTGCTAAGATAAGAACAAATTCTCACGAGCTCCATAGTGAAACTGTGTGTTGGTCAATTCCTAAAACACCATGGGATGAAAGAGTGTGTCACCTTTGTGACACTAAGAAGGTTGAAGATGAAAAGCACTTTCTCTTAGATTGTCCATCCTGTACCCATATTAGATCTTTTTTTCAAAATATTTATCACACTACCAACCTTCCTAACATCTTAACCCAACAAATGTATGGTAATGACAAATTCTTTTCGAGCACATAAACAAAATTCTAAAGAATCACAAGTGATCACTTACCCTCTTAAAGTCTGATAAACCAATTCGATCTTAGTGGACGTTAATAATCATCATAATCATAACACAGATTTATTTTAATATTAAAATTGTTAAATATGAAAAGAGATTAAGTATTTTACTATTTAAAAAAAAAATGAAGTTAAAATAGATTTATCCTAATTTATCTTTTGTTTTATTTTATAGTTTATTTTTTTGTGTTATTTTTATTTTATATTTATGTTTTTGGACATTAAACATTAAATATCAAATTTATTTTGATTTTAATTTATTGTTGTAACGCAGTCAAATTCTTTTGCATTTTAGTTTTTTCATGTTACAAATAAACATGGTACATTTATTCTTTCCCCTTTGTAAAATGCCCCATACGTTTTTCAATGCTATTGTAAAAAGAAATACAAAACTATTTAAGTGATTAAAATTTCTAATGCTACTGCATAAAGATATACAAAACTAATTAAATTAGTGATTAGACACTTATTGCAACTTTTGAATTGCTAATTATTTTCATTAAAATTGTGGAGAAACGCTTCATTAAAACGCTTGCAGTGTTGCCACTCAAAAAAGATAATCTTGAAAATAATAATAAGAAGATGATCTTGAAAATAATAATAAGAGCGGTAAGGTTGACAGGGATGTAGACCGATTAACATGTGCTATATAAATGGAAAAAAATTGTGTAAAGGAAGTCTCAAGTTAATTTTATCTGTGTTTTATGTTATAAAAAAAAACCAATAAACTGTAGATATACATATACAATATATAAATAAGGTTCCCCGATCTTTCACATTTGGAGACTCGTTGCTTACTCCATTTAAAACATATATTCAACATGAGTCAGACTAAAGAAAATTAAACAATTAATGAAACCCACATTTAAATTCGTAAAAATCAAGTAACAATATATCATGGCAATAAAATCTGAGAAGCCATATGAATTTTGTTGTCCGACCAATTTTTAATAATACTAGCACAACCACAAAGTGGTTGGTGAATGATGTCAAAGCTTCTTCTCGGATAGCTGAAATGCATTGACTACTGAAACGCACATAAAGTTGAGGAAATCTAAAAGTTAATTTCAAATGTGGTAATTCCAAAGATTAATCTGGCAATCATATGGTGGTACAGTAATTTCTTAATATGATTAGGTAAATGTTAAAAAGTAAACATGTTAAGTGATGTATTCAAAAATACAAGGAAGTTATGAAGAGTAAATCACATTTATTGATTTGGGAGGACGACTAAGAAAATGCCAACATCTTCAGATTAAAATTTTAGATTAAAAGGTGATTAATTGTGCCCATCTCCAATAGGTATATGCCTTTCAACCTAATTATATTAACATTTATTTTAACTTCTAATAATATCTTTTATAAATTTTTATTTTCAAGTTTAAACTTTTTTAATTTTAACTTTTAATCACTCTTATTAAATAATTTTTTCCATTTTCCATTTTGTTTATTATTATCGGTTATAAGTATATGTTTTAATAATTTTGTATTATTAATTACAATAATTAAACTTTTATTTGTATCAATTTAATTGAACAATAATAAATATTATTTTAATATTTTAATGATAATGATAGTTATTAATATTTATTAAAATAGCTATTAATATTTATTAAAATCTAAAAGTATTTTTTACTACGTTTCATTTAAAATTTAAATTTTATATTTTAAAAGTTTTAAAAAAATTACATGTTTATCATTGTAGTTTTGCTTAAAGTTATAATTGTTTTTTAATGATTTATTAAAAAAGCAAAATGCTAATTTCGATAATGATAATGAGAAAGTGATTTAAAAAAATAATAAATACATTTTTAGTAGAGTTATCAACCATATATCTTATTAATATATATATTTTAAATGGTTTACTGGTGTACTTTATTGAGTTTGAACTTATTCATAATTTTCAAAATCTTAATCAATATTTTTAATTTATACTAACCCATTTAATATATATTTTTTAAATTGTTTATTAGTGTACTTTACCTTTAGGATCATTGTAGAGGAGTTTCGCAATACTAAAACCAATCTTTTTTGTTGTTTTGTTGACTTTAGGAAAGCTTTTGACATGGTTCCTAGGAAAAATCTTTGGAATAGGTTGGAAGAGATAAAAGTGTCTTTCGAGTTGAGGGCTGCTGCAATAAAGATGTATGAGAACGCTATTGCTAAGTTTAAAAACACCGAGGGCTAGTCAAAAGAGATTAACTGCAATATCAGAGTCAAACAAGGTTGTCCCTTGTCCCCTACCCTTTTTGGCATATACATTGATAAATTAGAAGAATGTTTGGAAAAAGTAGGTTGTGTCGACCCTACACTCACTGGTATAGTCATCAATCTTCTTCTTTATGCCGATGATATCGTTCTTATGGCAAGGAGTCCCCATGATCTTGAAAACCAACTAAGAATCCTCAAGGATTTTTGCTCCAATATGGGTATGACTATTAATACTGATAAGACTAAGGTCGTGATTATTAAATCCAATAAGATCCCTTATGATACCTTTGTATATGACAACAACAACTTGGAGGAAGTGAATTCATACAAATATCTTGGAATTGATATTCACCACAAGCTTAA
>JASDQU010334089.1:0-12724 GCA_032191745.1 Picea mariana
ACTATGCATGTGTGTGATTTTTTATTTATTACTGCTCATTATTGGATAATAATTCTACATTGATATAACAGTTGAAGAAAAAGGATTATAATTACGTTATTACTGATTCACCCCCCCTCTCAGTAATCCAACAGTTTTTTTGACCGAAGCCAACACAAGTAAATCTTCAATTGATAGTTCTAGAAGTAGAGGAAGAGGACATTTTGTACAAGGTTGTGGACGAAGCCAAAATAGAGAAAACAATTTTTCAGAAAGGAGAAATTTTCAAGGAAGAGGAAATAGTCAAAGCAGAGGCTATTTTCAAGGCAGAGGAAACAATCAAGGCAAGGGGTATTTTCAAGGAAGAGGAAATAGTCAAGGCAGGGGCTATTTTCAAGGCAATAGTCAAGGTAGAGGACAAAATCCAAACAGAAGTAAAAACAGAGGCAGAGAACAAAATTCAGGTAGAGGAAGAGATTTAAGTCAAATTGTTTGTAGAAGATGTAACAAAGTTGGTCATTATGTAGAAGATTGTCGAACTTCCATTTATAAAATTTCCAATTTTCATCAAAACACAACATAGTTTGCAAATGATCGAGATGATGATGGTTCAGAATATGTCTTCACCTCATCTTCAGCATTACAGATTTCCACCGATTTTCAAAGTGATTATGAAGATGCTTGGATTCTTGATTCAGGAGCATCTCAACACATGACTTTCAGACATGATTTATTTTGGAATTTTCAAGAATGCCATCTTAATTTTGTCTTTCTTGCAAATAATACAAAACATACTCCTTATGGAAAAGGTGTAGTTAAGGTTTATTTACCTGATATTGGAGAAAGAATGGTTTCAAATGTATGGTACGTACCAACCTTTAAAAATAATTTTTTGTATTTATTCATGATTCGACAAGCAGGACATCAGGTGATTATGGAAGATGGGTTAGTTAAGATTAATTCAGTCAAATAGAATATGAAAACACTGATGATGGGTTATGAAGATGGAAAACTATTAAGGATGAAAGGGACAGTTATTCCAAGGAATTCTGACTTTCCAGGAGCAGTAAGTACATGTATTTCACCTATAAGATTGTGGCATGTGAGATATGGACATCTCAACTTTGAAATTCTCTCTCAATTTCAAAAACAAGGGATGGTTAAGGGACTTCCAACTTTCAAAAAGGAAAATACAAAATGTGAAGCTTGTATTTATGGAAAACAAAGTCGAGAGAGTTTTCCAACAAGTTCATGGCGTGCAAATAGGCGATTGCAACTATTTCAGAGTGATGTTTGTGGACCACCACAAACTTATTTCGGTGTTTGCAAATTTTTTTTTACTCTTTATTGATGATTTCATTAGAATGACTTGGGTTTACTTCTTGAAGAAAAATTCGGAAGCATTTGAAAAGTTTAAGATTTTTCATCAACTTGTTGAAAACAAAGTTGAAGAAAAGATCGACACTCTCAGGACAGATAATGGAGGGGAATTCACTTCTAATGAATTCAAAACGTATTTCACAAACAATGGGATAACAATACATCTTACAAATTTTTACACTCCTCAGCAAAATGGAGTCGTAGAAAGAATGAATCACACCTTGTTAGGAATGGCAAGATCCATGTTAACCTTTATTTAAAGGTTAAGTCCTACATATTGGGAAGAAGAAATCCATACAACTATCTACTTAAGGAATATATATCCAACTGCTTCTTTCGAATAAATCACACCTTATGAAGCATGGTTTGGTTTCAAACCTCGAGTTAAACATCTCATATTTTTTGGATCAGTATGTTATGGCTTAGTTCTGAAAGAAAAAAGAACTAAGCTTGACTCAAGAAGCTTAAAATGCACAATGATTGGGTATTCTGATGAGAATAAAGGGTACCGACTTTTTTCCAATGGAAAATTTATTGTCAGAAGGGATGTAGTTTTTGATGAAACTGAAGGTAAGAGTGTTGAAGAAATAGAAAGTTTTCTTCAAAAGTTAGAAACTAAAGGCAATCAAAGAAAAGGAAAAATGCAAAGTCAACCAAATTCACATAATTGGTATGAACTTGATTTTCCTTCATCTGAAGATGATACATCTAGTCCATTTACTTCAACAACATCACTTGGGTCTTCCAACAGTTCATAAAAATCTCCTAGCAGTGACAGTTCATCTGACAATGATTCTCCACCTTCAGAATCTTCAACTGATCGACTAACATCAATTTACATTAATCCAATTTACAATAATGGTAATTCATCCCGAAACAAGTGAACATCAACTTCCAAAATGGGCAGTTCAACTTTTGAAAGATGTAAGTCTGGATGAACAGAATAAAACAGGAACAAGGGGGTCACATAGAAGTGAAGAATTTTTTTCCTTGATAGCAAATGATTTTATTGAAACTTCCACATACAAATCAGAAGTAAAACAAAAAGAATGGCAATAGGCTATGATTGAAGAGTATCAAGCAATAATTGATAACAACACTTGGAAACTTGTTGATTGTCCTACAAGTGTTAAACCCATCAGATGAAAATTTCATTAGCACAATATTGGTTTATGCCTCAGCGTTGCATAAATCCTTCATTATTCATTTTGGCAAATGAATACAATTGTTATGGGATATTTTATTTATTTTGGGGAAAATTGAAACTATATTGGGTTATTCCCAATATACAAGTTCAAGCATCAAAATAAATTATGGATTTGTGCTACCCAATCACACACAGAAACACAGGCGAGCACTACCTAAATTCTGGTAGAAAACGAATTGTGCAGAGTTATTTTACCAGTTTTGAGTCACTAACTTAAAACTTGGATTGTGAACAATTGAGACATTATTTTTGAAAACTGGAGGAGTTTTTTTTTCAGAACATTCCAAATAACAAAAACCTCTCTCAGTTTTTAAAAATGTGTTATTTTTTGAGAGATATTAGACATATAAGTGGCACTACCGAATATGCACAATGACGCTACCTAATTTCCTGTAGCGGTCACGGTTTTGGTATTCACCTTGTTGGGAGGTTTCCACATATCAAGTATGATTAAAATGGATTCTCAAGGGTTATTTAGATATCAATGGAAACCTTCACCTAATATTTATCTCCATCGAATTCCTCATGCATGAGGTGGAAACAATTTATTAATGACTTCCAACAAATTCCTGAAAATTAGTAGTTTGTTGGCTTTTTGTCTCTTTGATTGTTGCCACCTATCTCCAAGGCTTAGAATACAATGGAGGAGATGGTATTCAACCTCCTAAGGTTATTTAGATTGTATTTTCTATTTAAATAAGGATATCTCTATTGGAGAAGAGGGATGAGCCAAGAGAGGCTAGAGAGAGTAGGAGTAGGTAGTTTTCCTGTGTGTGTTCATTTTGTAAGTCTGTGGGCATTTTATGATTGTGAGCATTACTGCTATTGGAGACTCATGAGAGATGTGATTTCAGATTGTAACCCTTTTGTTTATATTTCTTATTATTTGAATATATTTCGGATTTGAGGATCAAAGGCTGTCAATGATTTATGGATCGCTAAGCAGTAGAGGATTTTTTGTATTTTTCCCATTAGTAATTGTTTATATTCAAGTATTTGTTGATTCATTAAATTGGGAGGATATCTATTTAGTGAAAATTCCACCTTATGTTTTCCTCATTCATTTTTCCACTTATCAGCATATAACCTGGTTTTCTTTTGAGCAGCTTTTGTGCCTTCGATGAGTAGGATTTTTTTGACTCCATTGCCCATTGGTGTAGCCTATTGATCTATAGTTTGTATCCCTCTCTCATTTTGTATTCATCTTGTTGATCCACATATTCAAAACAAAAAGTATCTTTTACATTCTGATGGGTGTTGAGCTTACACTTTAGCAACCAAAGTGTGACTTTCAGTGCTAACATTTTTGGCACCACTGTTGGGGACGAATTTAAACTAATTGAAAATCTCACTAGGAAGAATGACACTGCACAACTCTAGCTTTAGATGGTGACTAAATTTGGACACCTTCAAGACTGCGCTTTCACCATGGAGACTCCATTGTTCAGAATCTGTTGGTGACTCCACTGGGGATGAGACAAATTAAATGGAAATGAAGAATATCCTGGCCAAGAGGTTTTCCCCACTCAATTTCTCAGCCATAGATGGTTATCCACATCTTGTGCCTCAAATTGATGAATGGAAAGATTTTTTGCCCAGATTTTATAAAGGCGAGGATGACAACCCTTTTGAGAATGTTCATGAATTTCATGCTTTGATGCAGCAACTTGACATCCATCATGAAGATATATTGATGAAAATGTTCATGTAGTCATTGGAAGGAGATGTGAGGCAATGGTATAGAACACTCCCTGCTTCTAGTATTTCCTCTTTGAAGGACTTTCAAGATGTTTTTTATTCTCATTGCAAGATAATTTATCCAGCTGAAAGAAGTTTTGAGAATTGTTGTGAGGGGTATGCATCATATATTTTGGATTCAACAAGTGATTCCTCTAGTAGTGATGATGAAGGGGATGATTGTAGAGAGAAATACTTAGATGATGAGTTTCATAATGCTTTTCCTAAATTTGAAGAACAAATGCATCATTCATGTCAAAATCTAGGTCCCCAAGAGAAAGATCAATATGGACAATCCATCATTTCCCTTTTTCTTCCTTTTCTCAATTCTTTAAGTCAAGAGGTCATCTTAGGTTTAGATTTATTTCATCATGAGAATAATGTTGTAGCTTGTCATGAACAAATTCATAGCTTACCATTTGTTTTTGTAATACCTCCTATTGTTAAGGAACCAATGTGTCATGATTTGCCAAGTTTTGATGACTATGAGGATGTTTTCACTGAACAACCAGTTGTCCCAGCTATTGTACTAATCCTCTTAGCCATTAATAGTCAAATGGTCATTGATTCACCTTTGTATGATGATTATGAAGATAATTTCCATGAACAAGCTGTTGAAGACCTTAAATCATAAAAGTTCCCTTCACATCAAAGAAACAATAGCTTGTTTCAACCCTCATGTCATATTTTTGTTGCTGAAAAAGAAGAAAAAGATGATAATCTAATTTTAGAGGGTGAAAAACTGAGAAATTGGGACCATAAGCCAAGCTATGATGAATATCCCTCACAATCAAAAGATAAGATAGAAGAATGTAGTTTCTCAAGCACTTCTAATTGTGATGAACTTCCCTATCAACCCCCTTATTCCTGTTGAATACACAAGCTCAGTTCCATGAAGCAGCCAAGATCAAATGCCATGTGATCATATGAGAAAGGTTGAAGTTAAAGAAAGACAGGCATCACTAAGCCTTTTTCCTAATACACCTCATGAACAGGAGTGGACCAAGGCCATATGCCTTGAGGATGAATCAAAAAATCAACAAGCCATACAACAACCAAGAACAGTGAAGGAAGGACCTAATGCAATACTTTTCCTTTTACACAATGCAATCTCGCAGGGGAAATTATTGATGATGCTTTTTAGGATCCATTTGTATCTTGTTTACAAGCAGAAAATGGGCCCAGGCTCATTGATTTCTTCAATGGAAAGTGTATTGCCAAATGTTTCTTTGACATGCCTTCAAGTAAGAATTATCTCTGGTGCTTAAGGAAGCACATTTCAAAGCTTCAAAGTTGAAAAAATGATGAAATGGCTTCATTGGTTGTTTCATGTAACTTGAATTATTAATTTTCCCAATAATTAGAGTAGGTGTGTGTAATAATCTTGTTGAACAAGCATTATTTTCATCATTTTTGTCAGTTTCAGTTTTCATTTGCATTTGGTTTCAGTTGAAGTTCACAGATCAAAGAAGATTGCAGAGGTTAAAGGTTGGGAGCAACCCTAGGATAAGGCACTAAAACTACAAGAGTTATTAGAGCCTCACGGGGAGGACTCTATCCCCCATGGAGCCTGTGTTAGATTGGTTTATGCCTCAGTGTTGCATAAATCCTTCATCATTCATTTTGGCAAATGAATACAATTTTTATGGGTTATTTTATTTATTTTGGGGAAAATTGAAACTATATTGGGTTATGCCCAATATCCAAGTTAGAGCATCAAAATCACTCACGTATTTTTTCTACCCAATTGCACACACACAAACGGGTGCTACCTAGATTCGCTACCTAAATTCTAGCAGAAAATGAATTGTGCAGAGTTATTTTACCAGTTTTGAGTCACTAACTTAAAACTTGGATTGTGAACAATTGAGAAGGTATTTTTGAAAACTGGAGGAGGTGTTTGTTCATAGCATTCCAAATAACAAAAATCTCTCTCAGTTTTTAAAAATGTGTTATGGTTTGAGATATATTAGACATAGAAGTGGCGCTACCGAATATGCACAACGACGCTACCTAATTTCCTGTAGCGGTCACGGTTTTGGTATTCACCTTGTTGGGAGGTTTCCACTTATCAAGGATGATTCAAATGGATTCTCAAGGGTTAGTTAGATATCAAGGGACACCTGAACCTAATATTTATCTCCATCAAATTCCTCATGCATGAGGTGGAAACAATTTATTAATGACTTCCAATAAATTCCTGAAAATTAGCAGTTTGTTGGATTTTTGTCTCTTTGATTGTTGCCACCTATCTCCAAGGCTTAGAATCCAATGGAGGAGATGGTATTCAAACTCATAAGGTTATTTAGATGATATTTTCTATTTAAAGAAGGATATCTCTATTGGAGAAGAGGGATGAGCCAAGAGAGGCTAGAGAGAGTAGGAGTAGGCAGTTTTCATGTGTGTGTTCATTTTGTAAGCCCATGGGCATTTTATGATTGTAAGAATTACTGCTATTGGAGACTCATGAGAGTTGTGATTTCAGATTGTAACCCCTTTGTTTATATTTATTCTTATTTGAATATATTGCAGATTTGAGGATCAAAGGCTTTCAATGATTTATGGATCCCTAAGCAGCAGAGGATTTGTTGTATTTTTCCCATCAGTCATTGTTTATATTCAAGTATTTGTTGATTCATTAAATTGGGAGGATCTCTGTTTAGTGAACATTCTACCTTATGTTTTCCTTCTTCATTTTTCCACTTATAAGCATATAACCTTGTTTTCTTTTAAGCAGCTTTTGTGCCTTCAATGAGTAGGATGTTTGTGACTCTATTGCCCATTGGTGTAGCCTAATGATCTACAATTTTCAGCCCTCTCTATTTATTTATTAATCTTGCTGATCCACTTATTCAAAACCAAAATTATCTTATACATTCTAATGGGTGTTGAGCTTACACTTTAGCAGTCAAAGTGTGACTTTCAGTGCTAACAAATGGGTTTACAGAATTAAATACAAGCAACATGGAGAAATTGACAAGTATAAAGCAAGACTTGTGGCTAAAGGTTTTGCGCAACAGGAAGGCATTGATTATGAGGAAAATTTTTCTCCTACAACTAAATGGAATACCTTCCAATTAACACTTGCATTGGCCGCTCAAAAAGGTTGGAAAGTTCATCAAATGGATGTAAAAAGTGCTTTTCTCAACAAAGACTTACAGGAAGATGTATATATGAAACAACCACCAGGTTTTGAAATTAAATGGCAGGAACATAAAGTCTACAAATTAATCAAGGGTTTATATGGGTTAAAGCAATCTCTCTGAGCTTGGTATACCAAAATGGATGAATACCTTAGGAAAGTTGGTCTTCAACGAAGTGAATCTGATGATACTTTGTATATCCGTCAAGAGGGTCCATATTTGGTGATCCTTGTTAAGTATGTAGATGATTTGATCATTACAGGAAACAATGATGATCATATTTCACATGTGAAAAAGGAGTTACATGCAAGTTTTAAGATGACAGATTTGGGATGACTTCACTACTATCTTGGAATTGAAGTATTCCAATGTCCACATTATATTTTCATTTCTCAAACTATGTATGCAGAAACAATTCTTCAGCAATTTGGAATGTAGGATTGAAAACCATCTCTTACCCCTATGGAGCAACACTTGAAACATTCAAAATTTGAAGGGGGGGAAATGGTAGACAACTCTACTTATAGACAATTGATTGGTAGCTTGATTTATTTGACAAACACTCGACCAGATCTATATTATGCAATCAATATTCTTTCACGCTTTATGCAAAAACCATGGGACAACCACTAGAATGAAACCAAAAGAGTTCTTCATTATATCCAAGGAACAAAAGATTTTGGTTCTCTTTACAAAAAGACTAAAAATTTTGTACTTGGTGGATTTTCAAATGCCGACTTTGCCGGAAGTATTGATGATTGAGCATCAAAATCAGGTTATTTAATGAACATGGGTTCAATAGTAGTGTCTTGGAGTTGTAAGAAACAAGCTATAGTGGCCACTGTTTGATTACTGAGAGGGGGGGTGAATCACTAATAGCATAATTATAATCCTTTTTCTCCAAATAATCCAAGTGTTATATCAATGTAGAATTATTATCCAATAACGAGCAATAGGAAATGAACAATCAAACACTTACACAGTACACCAATGTTTTACGTGGAAACCCAAATCAAGATAAAACCACAGAATGCATTTTCTTATATGTCTTGAAGAAATACATTCATTGGAAGCACCAACTTCCTTTGTTTTCTAGCTGCAACTGAAAGGAGGCTCCAACCCCCTAGTTTCTCAGGCTACAACCTAATGGAAGCTCCAACTTCCCAATTCTCTGTCTACAACCAGAAGGAGGATACAACCCCATGTGTTCTCCAGCTACAAATGGAAGGTGGCTACAACCACCTATCCTTGCCCCATCCAACCGCCCTAAAGTATAAGTAGAATGATGGAACCATTGTCAATATTTCACTGTGAGATATACTACTGTACAACTGTAACAACTTGTACCACTAAACTGTATCCAATCTATACCACTTCCTTGTAATCAATATGTACCTAAATTGAACATGTATCTACAAAAATTACAACAAATATGTGACCTGTAGTGTTGCAACTCACATATGTACGCGCCCTATCAGTTATGAAACCCACGTATGTATGCTACCAAACTATTATGAAACTTGCATATGCCTTATGAAAACTAGGGTTTCCTTTTCTTGAAAATTTCTGAACTTTTGTAACTTAGTTCACATAGATATATAACATGTCACTATATCCAGACTATAACTGTACCCTGTGCATGCATCCTCATATATAACCTTTACTCAAGACAAGTATGTCTTTCTCTATTCATGTGTCATATAGGTATGTGTAATCATGAACAAGTATAATATCCCTCACATGATCTTAGTCATCAACCCCTTTCTGATATTCAGTCCCTCAATACATCAACTACTACACAAATACAAGCTCTCAACCATGTACCATAAAAACCCTTAGCCATATGCTAAGAAATACAAGATGTGCCTCACAAGAAGTATCAATGATGAATATACAAGCATTGTATTTTTGTAGATCTGACTTATGCAAAAGAACCCATGAATCCACTAGTCTCTCTAGGGAGAATCCTCAAATCTCCATTGCCATTCCTCATGCATACATCAAAATCCAACTATTCATATAAATAAGACATAACTTTTGAACCAATGGATGGATCTGATGTATCTGAGCACTTTAGACCTTCCTGGGAGCTTGATCTCAGAATCTAGAACCCTTGCATATTCATATCCTCAAGTTTCCATAGATTTACCAACGTGTACGCACCTTGTACACACACAGCCCATGTATAACTCAACATGTATGCATCTTGTACATAGACAACCCACGTGTAACTCAAAATGTACGCACCTTGTACATAGACAACCTGCGTACACCTCAGAAAATAGGGTTTTGCTATAATTCTGAGAATTTCATTGTCAACCCTTTGTGCTACCTTAGACGTTCGCCACTTCAGATGTATTCACAAGTATTTACAAGAAGATTTACACAACAAAATAGATATACAATATGTACAAGTGTTTTTTAATGAGTGAGATTTGCCTCTTATTTATATCTTCATGTAGCCTTACACTTTTCTTATTTTAGGGATTCTTCATTTAAAATAATTTCTTTTGCAAAGAAATTTGACCCTTGGGGGATTCTATAAGACTTATGAGGGGTTCTCCAACTTCATATGGTCATAAATCTCTAACCGTGAGGAGTTATGTGATGTTCCACATACCACCAGAAACAACATGGCAAGCACTATCCATCTAAGATAATTTCACTGACAAATTCATTGTCCTTCATCTCATTATTCCTCAAATAAGCATGGGTTCTCTCACTCTGCAAAGCGTCTTCCTATGAGGGCTTTCACCATAAGGGGACCACTTTGGAGTTCATCCATTTTTACTTCTTATCAACCATGAAAAGAAAATAATGAGTCATATTTACATCAAACAATCTTGGGTCCATTACCCAAACCTTGTGCTACGAGGCTTTCTTCAAGGGTTGACATCAATGAAAACCAAACTTAATCAACAACAACTTCTACAAAAGAAGAAAAATACATCTCAGCATGGGAAGCAACATGTGAAATTGTTTGGTTATGTAGAGTTTTGCAGGACTTGGGCATTTCTCAAACAGAAGCTACATCATTATTCATCAACAGCTAGTCAGCCATTAAGCTTGCCAAGAATCCAGTTTTTCATTCAAAGACAAAACATGTGGACACCAAGTATCATCATATCATATCACTCATTGTAAAGGATGTCATCAAGCCAATTTGTTTTCCTTCAGAAGATGAGATCTCCGACATTTTCACGAAACCTCTTGGAAAAATAAAATTTACTAAGTTCAGGGATGAACTTGGTATCTGTTGTAATGCATCTTTGGGTCATAGGGGGGAATTTTAGATGATCCAAAATAAAAATATCATAGTTTAAAAAGTTAGAATAAAATAATTATTAATTTAGAATATTAAATTAATAATCTATAATATTTGAATAATAAATGGAGACATTTAGAAACAGAGTATTGTTGTAAAAGATATGACTCTAGAAAGGTGTTGTATCTTAGGCACTAAATTAGAAGTATAGTTAGAAGATTGTTAAAATAGAATTTATTGTAAATGGACACTTGTTTATTTAATAAGTGATCCATAACTAGAGTTTTTTAGGACATTTAGCTTATATATAGCTCATTGCAAGAGTGTTGAGGTGTTCAGGTGTAAACTCTTGCAAATTCTCATATGTAATTTATTTTCTTATTTAATAAAAGTGTGTGTCTAAGGACACTTCTGCCATTATTTTGAAGATGTGTTTAGAGAAATACCAGGATTACCTCCTAAAAGAGATATTGATTTCTCTATAAATTTGATGCTTGAAGCAACTTCAATATCCAAGACTCCTTATAGGATGAGTACATTATAATTGAAGGAGTTTCAAATGAAGCTTGAAGATCTTCTTAAGAAGGGGTATATACGCACTAGTGTGTCACCTTGGGGTGCCCCAGTTTTATTTGTGAAGAAGAAGGATGGAACATTGATACTTTGCATGGACTTCAAGTAGCTAAACAAGGTAACTGTGAAGAAAAAGAATCATTTTCCAAGGATCGATGATCTCTTTGATCATTTGAACAATGAAAAAATATTCTCCAAGATTGATCTCAGGTCTAGTTATCATCAAGTACGAATTAAATATGAAGACATCAACAAAATTGCTTTCAGAACAAGATATGGGCATTATGAATTCACAGTGGTTCCATTTGGGTTATCAAATGCACCAACTGTCTTTATGTGTTTAATGAATGGTGTTTTCATAGAATACTTAGATAAATTTTTCATTGTCTTTCTTATATATTACAAGTTAGAAGAATATCATGAGAAACACTTGACGACGATATTACAAGTATTAAGGGAGCATCAATTGTATGCCAAATTGAGCAAGTGCTCATTTTATCAGAACCAAATTCATTATTTGGGGAATATTATATTAGAGGAAGGAATAGAAATGGATCTGGAGAATATTGAGGCCATTAGAGGATGTTCAACACCAAAGAATGTGACAAAATTCGGATCCTTCATGGGCCTTGTAGAATACTACAAAATATTTATTGTAGGATTCTCAAAAATTGCACACCTGATTACTTCCTTGAAAAATAAATGAGTGAAGTTTCAATGGACATTGGATTGTGAAAAGAGTTTTCAACAATTGAAGCAATTATTGACCAGTGCTCCAATTCTAAGTATTGTTGATCCAAATGAAGACTTCATTGTATGCATAGATACATGTAAAGAAGGACTTGGTGGAGTCCTCAGTCAAAATGGGTTTGTTGTATGTTATGAATCAAGGAAGTGGAAAGAACATGAAAAGAATCATGCCACTCATGATTTCATTTGGAATCCATAGTGCATGCCTTGAAGAAGTGGAGGCACTACCTCATGGGGAAAATTTTTGAGTTGAAGATAGACCATAATGGTCTAAAATATTTATTTGAACAACCAACTTTAAATGCCAGGAAAAGTCGGTGGTTACAATTTATCAATGAATATCACTTTTGTTGGATTACTGAGAGGGGGGGTGAATCAGTAATAGAGAAATTTAATCCTTTTTAACCATATAATCCAAGTGCTATATCAATGAAGCATTATTATCCAATAACTGTAGAGTAAATAAGCAATGAACAAATGAATAATCATACACATACACAGTACACTAGTGTTTTACGTGGAAACCCAAATCGGGAAAAAACCACGGAATTGTTTTTCTTATATGTCTTGAAGAATTACATTCATTGGAAGCACCAACTTCCTTTGTTTTCTAGCTACAACTGGAAGGAGGCTCCAACCCCCTAGTTTCTCAGGCTACAACCTGAGGGAAGCTCCAACTCCCCAAATCTT
>JASDQU010334091.1:7839-17973 GCA_032191745.1 Picea mariana
TTATTACATTTCTAGTGCTATATTTGTATGTCGGTCAGAACCCTTTAATGCACCCTTTAGTGTTATATTTCTAGTCTTAGGATCATCTTATCTCACCTCATATTGTATTTTGAATTGAATATATTGTAAAAGTAGGTTTCTCCCTTGAAGTGGACTATATTCATCAACTTTTTAATATTTTTAAGGCGTTGTATCATAACATTTGGTATCAGAGAATCGATCCTAGGGTTTTGCTGCTTCGAGTCATTTTGGCATTTTCACTATAAAAAAAATTTGGGTTGTTTCAGAAAACGAAATTTGGAGGTTACTTCATAGACATATCAAGGTATCTCTGGTAAAATGTTTAGGTTTTGGGTCATTATACTTTTGGAGAAATATCCAATGGAAGACGAGGTTTTTGACTCATCTTGAATTCAATTTTAAAGGAGTCATCTTGGTATTTTTGCTATAACTTTTTTTTTGGGAGGTTTCAAATGGTGAGAATTTATGGAGACCGAGGGAAAATCTCCTAGTACAGGTGATCCAAATTTTATATGATGGTTCGTTATACTTTTAGATATATATAGTCCATGTAAAACAAGGCTTCTGACTAATCCTGAAATCAGTTTTAAAAGAGTCAGTTGGGTGTTTTCGCTACAATTTTTTTTCCTGTGATGTTTCTGAATCTGAAATTTTCAAAATTATGAGGAGACATAGAAAAAAACACGTGACAAACTTTTCATTTTTTAAATCATTATTATTTGTGAGATATATGTTGTGGAAGTTGGGGATGTTTACTAATCCTAAAGTTAGCCTTAAAATAGACATTTTGGTATTTTTGCTATAACTTTTTATCATGAAGGTTCAAACTGTGAAATTTCAGGAGTTTAAGAAGTCATATTAGAGTACTATAAGCCAAAATTTCAGACTTAGAAAGGTTCAAAGTTCTGACATATATCGAGACAAAGGTAAACCATCCAACCATACTCCTAATTAAGGGTTTGAAAGGTACACAACTTACAATTGGCATAACTTTTTTTTGGAAGATCTATTTTTGGTGATATAAATTTGTAAAAAAGAGAAAGAAGAGGATAATCATTATTTTCTCACATGGCTCCAAAGGGTCCTCCAATATCTACTTACCAACTAAATATCCAAACAGCTCAAYCGTGACTCAAGATGAAATCCAAGAGATTTACCACTAGATGGAAAAGAAGATCATTGAAAACAAGGAAGAGATGGAGAAGAAAATGGATGACAATAAAAATGACATGAAAACGAAGATGGATGAAAATAAAGAAGAGATGAAAATAAATATCGAACAAATGGAACATAAGATGGATGAAAATGTAAAAAGAAATATGGAACAAATGGAACAGATGAAACAAGAGATGGATGGAAAGTTGGAACATATGGAAAAKAAGATTCTAGAAGCCTTGAATGGGAGGTTACCTAAAATTGATAAGGTGTGTGAAGGAAACCATGAAAATAAAGGTAGTGTTAAGGTTGAACAACTTTCCAATAGTAAGAATTTTCTAGGGGGAGGTAAMTCCAATAATGGCGTTACTTATGGATGGTCTCCAAAAGGAGTGAACCTTCCCAAGAATGAATTAAGRAAGTTTGATTGGATAAAGGTCTTTACCTGAGTGAACTAAGTGGAGCAATATTTTGATCTACATAATATTGTGGATGATAAGCAAATGATTCACATAGAAACCTTGAACTTTGAGAATAAACCATATCAATGGTATCAATGGATAGTTAAAATGAAACCACCCTTTTATCATTATACCTGGGGTTTATTTGCAAGAGACCTAAAAGCACAATATGGGAAAGTTTGGGAACATGACTACTTCAGCCAATTGACAAGAATCAAGCACTTAGGTGATGTCGAAGATTAAAATTCATAATTTCAACTATTGGCCACAAGGGTGGATGAAATAAGTGATGAACATTTATTGGAAGTTTACATGGGTGGATTAAAAGAAGACATTAAACATGAGATTTTCTTAAGACATCCTACAAATATTATCGAAACTATGCAATTTGCTTGTCATATTCAAGCTAAGAATAAGACTACACACAAGTCTACCATTGGAGCATACACATGAATCATAGATCATTTCGGGTTTCATAAGACAATCGTACCTCAACCAATAAGGTTGACACCTCAACAAATGGATGAAAGAAGAGAAAAGGGATTGTGTTTCAATTGCGACAACACGTATAGTAAGGGGTGTAAATACAATGAAAATAAATTATTTTGCATAGATCGTGAAGAGGAACAAGATCAAGAATTGAAACCAYAACAAGGTCCATATCTATAAGAGATCAATCCAACAATATCTTGTCATGCATTGGCCAGAACCAGTACTCTACAAACCCTCAAGTTATAAGGATACATAAAAAAKAAAAGGTAATATTATTGATTAATTCTGGTAGTACCCATAATTTCATCAATTACAAATTAGCAAAAGATCTCAATTGTTTTATATATCCAACAACATAGTTTCAAGTAATGATTGTAGATGAAGGTACCTAAATTGTTCTGGGAAGTGCCATACTATTAATCTCAACTCGGGAGAGTATTTTTTGGATAGTCCCATGATTGCCATCCAAATGGGTGGTGTTGATGTTGTGTTGGGGGTCCGATGGTTACAATCATTAGGAACAATGGCCCTTAATTTTCAATATCTTTTCATGAGATTTTCCTCATATGGCAAGGAAATTGAGCTTGGAGGTATTCAAGGGAAACCCTCTAAGGTGATAAGCTTTAATAACATGACAAAGTTACTCAAAAAGGGACACAATGGTATAATTGCATAATTGTGCTCACTTGATGTTCAAACATCTATATCCTCTACTCCATTAGATCTCCAAATGGTTATCAACAATTCTAAGGTATTTGGTGAAATGCCTAAGGGTATTCCACCTGCTTGATATCATGACCATGTTATTCATTTTCAACTAGGAAGTGTACCACGTAACATTATGCCTTACAAGTATTCATCTACACATAAGAGTGAGATTGAATGTATGATCCAAGAAATGTTAGAGGTTGACATCATTCAACATAGCCAAAGTTATTTCTCTTCATCACTGGTGATGGTTACAAAAAACGATGGTTCATGGAATATGTGTCCAAAGACAACTCAACAAAATGACCATCAAAGATAAGTTTACTATTCCTGTCATTGATGAATTATTAGATGAATTGCATGAAGCAAAATTATTTACTAAGTTGGATCTTCATTTGAGATATCATCAAATCAGAATGAGGTAGGAAGACATTCCCAAAACATCTTTTAGAACACATGAAGGTCATTATGAGTTTTTAGTTATGCCATTTGGACTTACTAATGCACCTTCAACATTTCAATGCTTGATGAATTCTATTTTCAATCCCTTCCTTAGAAAAATTGTGTTAGTATTTTTTGATGACATACTAATCTACAACAAATTTTGGGAAGAACATTTACAACATGTTGACAAAGTATTGCAACTATTGGAAGAGAAACAACTTTTTGCAAAGCCTTCCAAGTGTGTCTTTGGGGTTCAAGAAGAGGAATATTTGGGTCATATTGTATCTCAATAAGGTGTAAAAGTGGACCCTAATAAAATTAAATCTACGAGGGAATTTCCAATTCCCAAAACCTTGAAGAAACTTATAGGATTATTAGGATTTACAAGCTATTACCACAATTTTGCCAAGAAGTATGGTCAAATAGCAGCACATCTAACAAAACTATTAAAGAAGGGAGCATTTGATTAGACTGAAGCAGCAACCAAAGGAAAAAACTTACTCAAACCCATTTATGAAAAAGAAATGTTGGCCATATTACATGCAATTAAGAAATGGCGCCCTTACCTAATATGAAGACACTTCAAAGTAAAAACATTTCATGATAGTTTGAATTACTTCTTGCGGCAACGATTATCTTCAAAAGAGCAACAAAAATAGGTTACAAAGATGCTATGTTATTACTTTGAAATTATCTACAAAAAGTGAAAACATGATGTTGTGGCATATGCCCTTTCAAGGAAAGAAGAAGAAACAAAAGGTTCGTTGTGTGATATTTATATTCCGCAATCTGATTGGGTGGAAGAATCAAGGATAGAATGGAAGTAAGATCAAGAGGTAAACAAGATCATTCAGCAACTACAAGAGGACCCCAGTTCATCAGATAATTTTGTATGGAAGAATGGTTTTTTATGGTATCATGATCACCTATATTTTTGTAAGAATTCCAAACTCAAACAGAAGGTCCTTTAGGAATTGTACACTTCTCCTATAGGAGGACATTTAGGATTCTTGAAAACAGACCATAAGATCGAGAAGGATTTTTTCTAGGAAGGTCCTAAAACTGACATTCAAAATTTTGTGGTTGAATGTTTGGTCTACCAAAAGAATAAGGGAGAGACGATCAAGACGTCAAGTCTCTTGCAACCATTAGCTATACCAAGTCAATCTCGGGAAAAAATTTCAATGGATTTTATTATAATTTTTCCCAAATCCGAAGGAAAGACCATCATGTGGTAGTAATGGATCAGATGAAAACGTTTGGCCATTTTTGCTCTCTTTCTCATCCTTTTATAGCAAGTACAATAGGTGCAAGATTCATGGAAACAATTCAAAATCTACATGGAGTCCCCAAGATTATTGTAAGTGACAAAGATTCAATTTTCACTGGAAAATTTTGGATTGGATTATTTTCTTGTTTGGGTACTCATTTGGCTCACAACTCATGTTCCCATCCTCAATCCGATGGCAAAACTGAGATTGTGAATAAATGTCTAGAAGGATATCTTCGTTGCTTTGCATCTGATAAAAAAAACAAAATGGGTCAAGTGATTGGCCTTGGTAGAATGATAGTACAACACATCCTTCCATGCTTCATGAAAAATGTCCCCATTTCTGTCACTTTATGGATATCATCCTTCATCCATCACATCACCAATGAAAGGAACTACAACTTTTCAAGTAGTGGAGGACCACATAGGGCACCGACTAGAGGTTCTCAAACTATTGAAAGACAACTTGGTTATGACATAAAATAAGATGAAACAACAAGCCAATCAACATCGCAGTGAAAGGGAATTTGAAGTAGGGGATCGAGTATTTCTGAGGCTACAACCAAATAAACAAATGTCCCTCAAGCAATAAAATAAGGACAATAAATTAGCACCCAAATATTATGGCCCCTATAAGGTGTTGCAAAGATTGGAAGTATGGCTTACAAATTGGAGTTGCTTCCATCTTCATGTGTGCAACCAATCGTCCATGTTTCTTGCTTAAAGAAGGTACTCGACAACAAGATCCCAGTCCAAATTATTTTACTAGAGATTAATGAAGAAGGGAAAATCATACTAGAACGAGAAACAATCCTTGAAACAAGGATTAAGCAGCTAATAAATCGAGAAATTATTGAGTACCTCGTCAAATGGAAGAACCTATCAGTGGAAGAGGCAACATGGGAAGATGAATTCTTCATGCAAAAACACCCACAATTAGTCCAGTGTTGAGGACACCACTTGTTTGAAGGCGAGGGGCATGTTAATCCCTAGACAAAGCCCCATGCTATKTATAAAACCCCTTATTAAGCCCTACATATTGAATTATTACATTTCTAGTATTATCTTTGTATGTTGGYTAGAACCCTTCATTGCACCCTTTCATTATAATTGTACCCTTTGCCTCCTATATATATATATRTATATATAACCTAGTTTTAGGATCATCTTATCTCATATTGTATTCTGAATTGGATATATTTTAAAAGGAGGTTTCACCCTCGAAGTGGAATGTATTCATTGACTTTTTATCATTTTTAAGGCGTTGGATCTTAACATGTGTTTCTTGTCTCTTTCAGATTAGTATTTTTTTGGCACGAGTTTTTTTAATTGTTTTTTGGAGTTATGGTGATTTAGTTCTTTGAATTTTTTTGTTCAAGAAGGTGGATGCACCAATTTCGGCTTGGGATTTTTTCCTAACCACACTTTGTGTTATACGCATCAATGTCCAAGTATTTGACATATCCCACAAGTAAGAAAAGCTTCAAGTCTTAGCCAAGATTTTTCCACAGATTAGAAAGTGTGATTCAGTTAATGGTTACAAAAGGTATTCATTGAGACTCTACACTATGCCTTGTCGAGAAAGCACTAATGGGAAATTTCATGGGTACTTTTCCCTCCCCGAGACCCTTAATGATTGGATCAAAAAGCTATGATTGCTCCTTCTCTCAAGTCAAATTAAAYTTTATTGTAATGGAAACAGGTTTTTACTTTCCTTTTCAAATTCAAATATGATATAGAGATATTAATTTGATAGGGGTGTTCATGGTTAGTTTTTTTGTACAAATAATTTTTACTTAACAACAATTACTGGAATTGATTTTGGAAGAACAAATCCATTCTTTGTTTCCTTTTTGGTGTTAGGTTCCCAATTATCCCTATAATCTTTTGGAATAACTCTAGTTTGAAAACCATTGAAAATATAGCTCAAATATTCATTGACAAATTGCAATTGAGAAAATAAATATATTCATATGCTATACAAATGGGAGTTGAGCAAAGTAATATGTTCATATGCTAGAATATTCATTGAAGTGGATCTTTGAAATTATATCTTGAAGGACTTAGAGTTATAATGGAGAGATTGGAGACATGATGATTCGAGATCTTTTCGTCCGATGACTTATTAAAGAATTGTATTAAATGAGCATAAACTAAAGTACACCATAAAGAAGGAAAAACTCAAAAGGAAAGAGACATAAGCATGCAATATGAATACAAAGAACTTGATAATGAAATTCGTCCCGAGTGGACTACATCTCCGGGTCCTGCTCTCAAATGGGTAGGTCTTTTTATTAACTCCACAAAAGAATTGGGCAAAATACATAAGTATACATTATTCTAGATTTAAGCTACTGAAGCTTTGTTCAGATCATAAAACTAACATTACCACTGCGTTCGTGGTGTTGAATTACCTAAAAATGATTGTCTCCATGCCTCGATCTGAGTCTGTCACTTTTAGGCCCAAGAGACACCCCTGTCTCGGTTTCATGCCCTGCATCTACAATAAATGATTGGGAAAAATCTCAAAATGCGTGCCCTATTTAGAAATCCATACCAAAATCCGTACAGGCGTGCTCTTGGTTCAACTCTGTCTCGTCCTCCCTTAGGCTCCTTTTTATACTAAAATTCGGGCAATTATGAATAAATGAAGTGTTTTGGCGCGCTGGTAGGTGGATATATATTTAGAGCGTTGGTTGGCGGAGGTCCCGAGAACGAATCTTACGAACTCCTCTTTTTAATACACAGTTACAATGAAATTTGGCACGCGCTCTGCTAAATTTGGCGGTGGTTGCTAAACTGGTGGAATATGCCACTAAAATGGCGGACTATTATATTAGACCATTGGCGGTGGAAATATATATATGGTTGCATGGATTAGCATATAACCAAGGTCTGGTCCGAGGGCCTAGCCCTTTTCTTCTGCCCATATAGAACTTTATTAAACTTAAATAAAATTTGCGTCGTATGATAAACGAGGAGTATAAAGTGGCATGTTGTCTAGCACGGAGTTGTAAGTCCTTTGGGATAGGAGGGTAAGAGTTTGACTCCCGTTAGCTCCAATATATTTTTTAATAAACTGTATTGTAAGAGGCTAATTGGAGGTTGCCACGTGGCAACCTCCCATTGGTTGTCTTTTGCCACATGTCAACCGGAGATTTGAACACTTAATCTACCACGTGTACCTATGACATCGTGCCACATCTCCCTATATGGATGTGGCACGTGTCACCCTTGTAGTGGTGACATGTGCTGGCCTTTTCACTTTTTGACCAAGTTTGACCTGAACTTTGACCGCTTATATCTTTCGATCTGTAACTCTGTTTGACCAGCCGTTTGCGCTGTTAGAAATCTTGCGACACGCTCTTCGCGACCATGCCATTTTAACTGAGTTTGGGGAACTTTGAATTTTTGCCCTTTCTCTGTCTGTTGAAGCCATTCTGAGCGTCTTGAGTTGCCTCTGTGAGTTCTAAGTTGTTCTTAGCCTTCTCTGGATCCGTTTTGGATCACATAAATATATTCCTATTCTGTACAAATGGGAGTTGAGCAAAAGAATATGTTCATATGCTAGAATATGCATGGAAGTGGATCTCTAAAATTATATCTTGAAGGACTTAGAGTTATAATGGAGAGATTGGAGACATAAATATATTCCTATGCTATACAAATAGGAGTTGAGAAAAGGAATATATTCATATGCTAGAATATGCATGGAAGTGGATCTTTAAAATTATATCTTGAAGGATTTAGAGTTATAATGGAGAAATTGGAGACATTTATAAAAATTGGATTACAATTAAATTCCTTTTAAATGCAATTGATGTCATAATTGATGTCATGAGTAAGGGTAGTTTGTAATGCAATTGATGTCATGAGTAAGGGTAGTTTGTAACAAAAGATTTTATAGGGTAGTTTGTAACAAAATATTTTATAAGGAAGTTGATCCAATGTTATAAGGACCATAATAAAGAGGGGCAATGAAAGAAATTTGCTATTGGACCAAACAAAATCAACCATTCACTCAAAACAATGACATTTAAGAAATAACAACCCAAATTGCAAATATGCTTGATATCATGAACACATGAGTGGAAGAAGTGGAAAGCTTGAACCTCCGAGGATTTTAATAGCTGGAAGACCCAATCTCCCGTTTGTTATGGTGCTTAAATTTATGCTCGATTTTAATAGCATATCGATAAGCAACACTGAGTGATGAGATGTCCAAAAAATCCATTTTAGTTTGGATGTATCTATGTAGAGCCCCACGGTATTTCAGATCCAAATTTCATTCATAGTCTTTGATACCTAACTTGGTGTGCAAGGTATGGAAGGTATTAGTGAAATCTAGAACTGCTTGGCCCCTCTCTTGCAGTAGTGTCGTCCATCTCATATACTGGTCCTCATAGTTGCCAACAGGATAATATTGTTCCTTTACCGCGCCCACAAAAAAAATCTCAAGTGAGATCAACCCCATATATTCTAGACTCTTTTGTGGAACTTTGCTCCTAGTAAGTTTCCCACCAATGTTTGACATGGGGGAGAGCTTTTTTATCTTCTCCCTGTCAGAAAAATGGTGAACAGAGAAATAACCTTCTAGCATATTTAACCATTTGTCTAGGGCATTCACATCTATCTGACCTTCAAATACGGGAATATCAAAATTAAGATGTACCTTGAAAGGAGAGGTGCTTCCAAAGTGGTTGTTTGATGAAGATGCGTCTGTTGCTATCGACAGGCATTGAAGAATGTAGGAAAAGTTCTCCATCATTTCGTCCCTCTGTCGTGTGAGACCCTGCTCAAGCAACAGATTGAAAGAATCATCTGCTTCGTCGTTTTTATTTTCTTCATCCATAGAGGATTTATTGGRCATGCAAAAGTGATTGTATTCAAGAGAGACAAGCTCGAGACCCAACTTGTTATACTCAGACCTCGTCGGGGACATGCACTAAAAAAAAAATGATCAAGAGCAATCTGCTTTGATACCATTGATCCAGATTATTTTCGGCATGAAATGAGAGTGGAGATATAATAARGAAATGTACARAGATATCTCGTATATCCAATATTATAACAGAAATGTATCAGAGATGCAACCATAAACACAAATATACAGTAATACACATTTTTTTATTAATGAGCAAAAATGTACAACGACTGTAAAATACAGAGTGAAAGACTCGTTAGAATGGTGGCAACTTATCTCTGAGAAGAGATGTGACGACTACTCCCATTCGTGAGAAGATGATTTTACAGTGAGTCTCCAAAGGACTTTTTATCATAAATAAAATCTAAAACCCTAACCATGGAAGATGAAAAACCAACAATTTTGTGGACCTCGTTTTGGGGAGTTTGGTGTATTAACTTCCCGGGGAAGTAACTTTGGCATAAGATCTTCATTTGGGGTGCAAAATAGCTCGTTGGAAAGGTATCATCGAGGAGATTCATTTTGGGGGCTCAATTAGAGCCTTTTAATATCACTGAGAAGCTCGATCTCGAAAAATATTCATTTAGGACCTCAAAATGGCCTCGGAAGTTAAAAGCTGCTAAAAATAGTAAATTGCCAAAATTGTTAGAAAACTATAT
>JASDQU010334092.1:0-12724 GCA_032191745.1 Picea mariana
CCCCTTACCCGAGGGCGAAAGACCAACAAAGTGCGCAGAGAAAAGGAGGCGGCCTCCAACATTTCTTTAGGTTCTCAGAAAAAGCTGGATCCCTTTATTAAGGGGATAATTTCACTCCCCTCGGTTTAATGCTCTGCTTCTGTCTTTTTCTATGCTCACAGTTTGTGAGAATTTATTCATGTATGCAATTTTTGTCATTTTCTCGAATTAGCTCAAGAAGCAGACGGGATTTGTCTCCCAAGATGTTAATAAGAAGGTTGGCAGCACTGTTAGAGGTCACCAACCTTCTTCAGATTTGTAACTCCCTGATTCTGGCTTGCCAGAATGCCACTTAATGCAACATAACCGTTCTTGTCAAAAAAAATTAATAAGTTATACGTAAAAGCATTTTTACAGTTACAAACCTATCAGCCTATCCCGTCTAAATAATCTCATATCAGGAAGTGCATCGACCATCATATAGTCCCCAGTGAAGAATTTTAATATCTAGTGTGTTGCAACAAACCGCCAACAATGGTTATAAACTGTCTGTTTCAGGACTCAATTAAATTATGATGAGTTGGCTATTAGAAGCCAACCATGATGTGAATAAGCGTGTCTAAAGCAGGCCTTCTTACTGCTCGTAAAAGGGGAAGAAGCGAATTTTCCTCAAGGGCATAGCCTTGCAGTAAAGCAGAAATGTTTTTACGAGGAGCTCTTGAGTATGATCCCCGGTATATGCAGGGAACCCATAAAAGATGCAAAATCTGTGCTAATGGTGGCATGAAGAGTGTGACTTTCAGACAGGCTGTAAACAGGCCACTGGCATATCTTGCAGCATATATCAACCTCATATAAAAACAAGAAATGGGATATTAGCGCATTAACCAAGATTTTTGAAATCCACGACTCTGCAGTCTTTCTTCTCTCTAAAATTAATCTTTTGACTGCCTCTTGTATATTGAAACTCCCTGTCCACAAAATTGTAAATAAGACCAGAACATCATGGAGAGTAAGGTCTGTCTTCGCTGTTTCTTAGGAAAGCTTTTAGTGGCAAACTAGCAAATAGAAAAATTGGTGCTTAAGGAGATACTACAACACTTAATTAAGATCCGACTCATGAGACACACTTGTGGATTGGGTCTGCCTTTAGGTAGCCATTGGCGTATATCTTTTAATAAAATGTAACTTTCTCGTGATTTCTGAGCAAAAGCTACTGTCATATTTCCTATGAGTGCTATCCAGAGCTCCACTATTTGTCATAAGGTCCTTTGTCTGGTAAACATGAAAATACTTTGTGAGAAGACATCTAATGGCATCGCTGCAAATATGGAACTGAGCATCTAGAAGCTGGCATTGTTGAAGAGATATCTTTACTTGTTTACACCATCATTAACTTATAACTGGTAGCTGATTTGACTTCCTTCCCCCCATTTAACTGTTTTTGTCAGAAGAGTAAGAGCAAATTCCGCAGATAAGTGCATTGTAAGTGTCCACATCAGGTTCTATGCTTTTAACTGACATGTTATCCCGAATTCTAAATGCAGCCTCTATTTTGCCACTCCTGCAATAGCCATGGATAAGGTCATTGTAAATAGAAACAACAGGAGTCAAACCCCTGTCCAGCATATTGTCCAAGAGCCGTTCAGCTGCCTCCAACTCTCCTTTTATACAGAACCCACTGATGAGTATCTTGAAAGTATCGATGTTGGAAGCCAGACCCTTTCTGACCATATTCTCCTGCACTTTTAAAGCTTCCTGCATTCTATCTTCCTTGCAATAACCATCAATTAACAGGTTATAGTCTGAAACAGTGGACCGCAACCCATTATCAATCATGCTGTGAAAAAGTTTATCTGCTGCATCTGTTTCTCTTTGCATGCAAAGTTGAGTAATGAAAGGAATACATATGTCTGATTCTGGAACAATGCCTTTTGATAGCATTTCGTCCATTAGAATCAATGTATCCTGAGTATTGCCTTCCCGCAAGTGCCCATGAACGAGTGTGGCATAAATACTTTTTTTAGGTACAAGACCTTTCTTTAGCATTTTCATAGCAAGATTATGAGCTTCCTGAATCTCTCCATCCTCCCAAAGCCCAGCAACAACCTTTTCGTAGACAGATATGGCAGGAGGAGGAAAACCTTTTTGAATCATTTCCTCCAACAACTTCAATGCCATCCTTGAATTCCCACTCTGGCAATGGCCATATATAAGCTTGACATAGCTACCCCTTTTGGGAGTCAAACCTCTTTCCCGCATTTCATTAAACCATCCAATTGCTTCTTGCAGCTGTCCTCCTTTATACAACCCTTCAATCAGTGTGGTGTAGGTTGCAACATTCAATTCTATACCTTTTCTAATAATGTCATTATGGATTCTGTTCAGCTGCTCAACATTGTCCTTGAGGCAGTTGATCTCCACAACTGCAGAGAAAATCGTTGACGTAGGAACCAATCCTTGGTCTAACATTTGAAGGATAAGATTATTCACTTCCTCTACCATTCCAAGATCGCAAAGTATGCTAATGAATGAACTGTAGGTAGCGATGTCAAGAAGAAGACCAAGTTCTAGCATCTGATTGTATAGCTCTAGAACATGCCCAATGCTTCCCTTCTGCAAATGAGTTTCAATTAAAACTGTATAAATCTCAAAGCTTGGTTTCAATCCCCTTTGATGAATTTGTTGCAGAAGGCAGTTGACATCCTTCAAATTACCTATTCTGCAGAATCCTTTGATAAGTGCATTGTAAGTTTTAATTCGAGGCACAAACCCTCCTCGTGAAATGAGATCATTCACAAGATCAAGAGCCTCCGACATTCTACTTTCCTTGCAGTATCCATCAATAAGTAAATCAAAGGTACAAAAGTCAGGAACGCAGCCTGTTTGATGGATGGCATGTATAATTTTGGGGGCTTTTGGCAGCTTACCCTTATAACAAAAGGATTCAACAACATAATTCCAAGTATCAGTAGTTGGACAAAATCCCCTTTCTTGCATTTCTTTAAAGATTTCCATCACTGAGTCCAGTTGTTCCATATGATCTAAAGCTTTAAGAAGCATATTGCAGCAATTAACATCACTTGCAAAGGTTTGTAATATGTCAGTGGCTTCTTGCATCATCTGACGTCGTGCACAAGTCTTGGTCAGCGTATTCAGGACTATAGGTACTGAGTAGCCTGAATATGTAGAAATTAATGCCCTAAAAATATCCGAAATTAAGGTCTGATCCTTGCAAGTGATAACAGAACGGTCCATTACAGCCTGTGCATCACTGTACATCTTTGCCCTTATCAATATATGAATCAGAGTTAAATCAATTTGTATAGTTTGCTGAAAACGTTGGTTTTCTAACCAGCTGACGAATTGCAATGCCAATCCAGCATTATCCTGGATTTCAAGCAACACTTGCATTACAACAGACGGAGTCAATTCAGAGGACAATTCCTCCAGCATATCCCAACGATGTCCCCTCAACAAATTACAGATAGTACCAAGTGTACCTGTATTAACTTCCTGAGTATAAACACGTTGTCTTTGTTCTTCACGAATTCCGGTGTCGAGCTTCCACGAGACTGCCTCTGCTGAAATATATCTTGTTCTGATAGCATGATCGAGAAAATACGTATTCCTACAATCAATAGATTTTGTCCTTATGGCATGAAACCCTTGCCATCTCCCTAAACTACTTCGGATTTCAAGCCTTCTTAGCAGGGGGACTGTTGCAAGTGCCAGGGCTTTAAAGATCATATAGGATTTAAAACTCATTTTTAGCAGCTATATATAGCCAACAAGGCCTTGGCTCACTGATGAGTTCAACAGAGTATTAGACCTTCTCTACCAGGGTCCCATTTTCGCTGGGGTCTGCCCATCCCATATGTCATGTCAAAAAAAGGATAGGGCTGGGTGCGAGTACTGGGGGCTCTTGGCAGAACTAATCCCCTCAGACCTGTCACATAAGCAGAAGGATTTCCGTGTTATGCTATGCAGCCCCGGGCATGTTTTCTCAGAGCCATACAAATAACATTATATATTTTCGCATTTCGTTTCAGGAAATACTCTATTTTCCCCGTCTTATGGCACTATTATCTGTATATCCTATCAAGATATCCAAATTGTTCATTCTGGCTCAATTTAGCTTACCCTAATGTTCAATTTGACGGCAAATTCATTTTAAGCTCAGGGTTAGCTTTCCAGAAGATAATTTTTTCTCAATATTTACCGAATATCAGCTCAAACCATTGGAGATTTTACACATGTTAGCTAATTTTTTCGCAATATTTACCGAATATCAGCTCAAACAATTGGGGGTTTTACACATGTTAGCCATGAATCTGTGCATATTCGAAGGAATTTGAAACCCTAAAAATTGGCTAAATATTTGAAACCCCGGACTTTAGTTCAGTATTGAAACTTCAGTGTACCTTTCATTGCATTGCAGAGTGCCCATCAAGAATTTACATGATCGATACAAGTGTGTTTCCTTTGAAGTTATTTGATCTGCACTCGCAATACGACCCTGCTTATGCATACGCATACTAAAACGAATAAGGGTTTACAGGATAACGTATTTCCACCTTCCATCAGTGTTTTAAGTCCTACAAGTTTTCAAATTTTTTTCTTGGATTGTGGTTTGAGTGGTTTTCAAATCCAAATAGGGTATGTATACTTTCTTAGAATTTACTAGTTAAATCTTTGGGCGGAGGGGGGTCCCTTGTCCCACAAACAAGGTGATCTCATGCATCAATTTAGTGTGGCTTAGGAGGCCGGTCCCTTATCCTACAAACAAGAGGTCTCATACACCAATTTGATGGATCTCATGCATCAATTTAGTGTGGCTTAGGAGGCCGGTCCCTTATCCTACAAACAAGAGGTCTCATACACCAATTTGATGTGGCTTGACCGAAACATAGATTATTATTATTATTATTTACAGCATGAGTAAACCTAATAATTAAGAACATGTGTTTGTTTTTAGTAAAATTAAAAAAATATGAAAAAGAAAATATTAATTCATTAAAATTAATATATATATATATATTCAACCATTTATCATTTTTGGGACTCTTAGATTATGGGTATTCAATGGTGGAATTCGTGATTGTATAAATAATTTATAATGTCTGGAAATATCTTTTTTTTTCAAGGTTAATTGAGTAAGTATTTAATATTTTATTCATTAACTCTAAGGTTTATTTTGGATAGTGTACTAAGAACGTGTTTCATTGAGTATGATCTATATGTTATTATTGATCTGTATGTATATTTTAGCAGACTTTACCAGTCAAATCGTTGGGTGGAGGGGGTCTCATACACCAATTTGGTGTCTGACTTAGCCGTGACCTTAAAAATAGATTATTATTATTATTATTATTATTATTATTCTTGATCACTATACTTAACACTCATTACATTAAGAGAATATTCATAAGGGTGGAGAGGTGGGATTGAAACTAGCAAAATGAATCGTGTAGTGTCAATCATTACTTTTGAAACATTCCCTTGTAACTAAGAATTTCCTTAACTACAATCATTCATCGTGACCTACGCATTGCATCAAGTGATGCTCATAAGGGCGATGAAGTGAGATAGAAACTAGCAAAATAAATCGCATACTATCAATCACCATTTCATTATGTCAAGTGGTGTTCATAGGGGTGAAAAAATGGGATTCTTGATTACTATACTTAACACTCATTGCATCAAGGGAATGTTCATAAGGGTGAAGAGGTGGGATTGAAACTAGCAAAATGAATCACATGGTGTCAATCATTACTTTTAAAACATTCTCTTGTAACTATGAATTTCCTTAACTACACTCATTCATCATGACACACACATTGCATCAAGTGATGCTCATAAGGGCGATGAAGTCAGATAGAAACTAGCAAAACAAATCACATATTGTCAATCATCATTTCATTATATCAAGTGGTGTTCATAGGGGTGAAGAAGTGGGATTCTTGATTACTATACTTAACACGCATTGCATTAAGGGAATGTTCATAAGGGTGAAGAGGTGGGATTGAAACTAGCAAAATGAATCACATATTGTCAATCATTACTTTTGAAACATTCCCTTGTAACTAAGAATTTCCTTAACTTTAATCATTCATCATGACGCACGCATTGCATCAAGTAATGCTCATAAGGGCGATGAAGTGAGATAGAAACTAGCAAAATAAATCACATATTGTCAATCATCATTTCATTATATCAAGTGGTGTTCATAAGGGTGAAGAAGTGGGATTGAAAATAGAAAAGTGAATCACCAGTGTCAATCATTACCTCGTTGCATTAAGGGATGTTCGCAGTGGTGAAGAAGTGGGTTTGAAACTAGAAAAATGAATTGCATAGTGTCAATCATCACCTCATTGCATGAAATGATACTTACAAGTCTAGTGAAGAATGGTTGAAACTAGCAAAATGAATCATTTAGTGTCAATCATAAACTTATTTGATCTATGAAATACTTTGGATATTCCAATTCGTCATTATATTCTCTTCTAAACCAATCTCGTGTGTGTGTGTGTGTGTGTGTGAAATAAAAATTATTTAATTGGATATATGGGATTTCTTTATGCATTCATGATAATTTCATGAAGTGAACCATCAAGTTCGCTTCAAGTGGTATCTGAGTAGTTTTTCATTGGTCTGTGACTAAGTGTTTTCTCCAATCTAAATTTTTCGTGTTGGTGACCCACTCTTTGACAAATTATTTGAAAAAAAAAATTGAATTAGCAGCTCACTTTTTAAGAAATTAATTATTTGACAAGATAAATTATATCATATCGAGAGAAAGAATGTTACACGAGAATATGATCCATAAACAAATGTATAGCCCACTCACTTCATCAACATGGATACTCTGTTGAAATGTCGAAATTTGTGCTATGTTATCTCTGCTCAGGATTGATTATAAGGCTTTTGAATCTGGTGTAATTTACGCACGAAAAAAGTAATTGACAATGCAATGACAATCAGAACTTTAAGTTCAAGTTCCTCTCTTGTTAATCATCAAGCACGCCCTACACTAAATGGCTCTGAGGGTTGGTTTTGTTCCTTCATGTTTGTAATGCTCTATGATCAGGTGCTAATTGAGTGACATACACTCCAACTTTGTATGTGTAAAACTCCATCAAGGATTCAATCCAACTGCTCACATATATATTGCAGGGATCTAAATATGCTTATTTATTGTAGTGGCCAAATACTAGTGTTGCTACGACAAGAGTCTTATACAACACTCCAACAATTAATGCATATCTATACTATTCCAATATGATTTAAGGACATAGATGCATATGGTTTGAGTTCTCAAAAAGTGTACACACAACAATAAAAACATCTTCATAAGGGAATAAGTGAATGATTAGAATATAGTTTTCATAGTTGTAATCATAATTTCAGGTTTTGTTATGTGGACAAGGCCCACATAAGATCATTGCAACCTCATATCCCTATGGTATAATTTAATTCAAAATGCATATCTATATGGTGGGATTCCATTCCATATGAAGGTGGGGTGGGAAGAGAAATTAGGGAAAACTTATTAAGTTTTCCATAATATCTTCATTTCATGTGAGGGTGAGGGTGGGGGTAGGGAAGATGTTAGGGAAAACTTAAGGTGAGGATGAGGGTGAGGTTGGGGGAAGATATTAGTGAAAACTTATTAAGTTTTTCCTAATATTTCCCACCCCCCCCATTCCATATGTGGGTGGGGGTAGAGGGAGATATTAGGGAAAACTTATTTTGTTTTCCCTAATATCTCCCCCCCACTCTATGGTGGGATTCCCTTCCATATTGATACTTACTCTTCACATTTCCCATATGCCTAATGAATAATGGTGGCACAATATCTTTACATGAACATTACAGGACCCAAGCTTATATTATGTTCTCATGGAGGAGGGCTCCTAAGCTTACAATTTTTCTTTGTTCAAATATTTTGTTCTGTCAAAGGCATGTATTTAGGGATGGAATGTTTCAATACTTGCTCATCCTAAACCATTGGATTTGTAAAAGTAGTGTTCCTATCCACCTATCATTAGTGCATGGGCCATCAAGGTTGTTTGAAAATGAGGCGAGAGAGAATCTGAGATGTGGGTGTCTCTCTATGTCCATCCATTTGGTAGTCAATAGATGGATAAGCTCTAGTCCACTACTGTGTGAGTCAATGTGTACCTTTTTGTCTACCCCATCATTGTCTCTTCTCCCTCTTAGTCCCTAGCTCTTCTTCCTCTTATTTGTTATGGTACAATCCATCCCAAGAAGTCCTCTTGATTTTTCATTTATGTCAGCTTATCTGCAATTATTGTAAGTGGGAAATTCAACTTTGGAGTTACAGGATGACTGAAAAGATGCAATAAGGAGTGGAATGGAGATTGCCTGCCATTTTGGGGATGATGAGGAATACAACATATCCATCATCATCATTGTTGTTAGTGCACACCCAAGACTGGTATGATCATCTCCTTTGATAATCTTCCTCGAGGTTTATTGATCCAAGGGATCAAATTTTGCTCAAAATTCAAAGTGCTTTGAATTGCTTCAAAATGAACAGGGGCGTAGGCCTCATCCTCACGAACCCAACTCAACTCGAACGGGTTCAAACGGACACTGTATGAGTGAGATATCGTGTTTTGTTCGATTTTCCAAACAGGGAAAAATTTGCTCACTGTACAGTCCGTACAAGCGCTGACGTGGCAATTGTTGAGGTGGCAGTTGTTGACATGGCAGGTGCTGACATGGAAGATGTTGATTGGACAATCAAATGGTGAATTATGGTTGGACACATGGCATGTTAGGTGGGCGAATTGGGTGGTGCCACGTGGCCCAGACATGGGCTACCACATGGCACCATGTTGTTGGATAAAATATTATGGAGTCTGTGGGATTCGAACCCCAGACCTCTGCACATATGGAAAACACCTTGGCAAAGTGTGGGCTACCGCTAGCCCAAGCATTGTTTCTTATTATATATGTCTGAAAATATTTAGCTAAAGTGAAATAATGTTGCAATTTGGGCGCGGGTCCGAGCTGGGGCTTAGCCCCAGCCCTCAGTTTTGTACATCATTTACATGTGACCACCAAATGAAACGGGCGTGGGATTTATTCAAATGGTCATTCTTTTAGCCGCCACTTTTCAAGCGCTCATGCCATTTGGCAACAGAGCCCCAAATTTGCGCTGGGACGTGGCCATATGGCCCCACATGCACCCAACACCTCCGCCTTTGGGGGCCCTAAACCCGCTAACAGTGTGACATTTTGGCACCAATCACGGGAATGCACGCGGGTACTGGGTTTAGGCACGTGAAACGCCCAGAATCCAGGTTAGACACACAGAGGTGCGTTTTGGCGAACTAGAGACAACAAACTTGAAGGGGAAACTTCCAGGAAGCCTATCTTCTTCATTTTTTGGCCAAACCAGGTGCCGAAAAAGCCCAGCTAGGGGTTTTTGGACGTTCTGGAGCCATTGGAGCCATCTATTTGGCATTTTGAGGACTATAAATCACTTATTTTATCACTTTGAGAAAATAATATAAAAGATCCATTGGAAGCTAGACCAGGAGATGTAGCCCAAGAGAGGGGTGAACTCCTTTATCATTTGTTGTGTTATGTGTTTACTATTCACTGTTCACTGTTATTTTTTGGTTATTATCTGCATCTTGAATGTGAAAGTTTCTCTAAATTATGTGTTTGCAAATTGATCCTTTTGCCTAAGCACACTTAATTAAAAACTTGCAAATATTTCAAAGATACAAACCTCTTCATTTTTAGATCAAGTTGGTATCGGAGCATAGGTTTTTGAAGGCTTAATTATTTGCAAGTGTTTGTTTTCTGATGCTCACAAGGTTGAAGCTCACAACAGGAGAAGGTCAACTTGTAGAGCCAAGTTCTCAACTTTCAAGAAGAAGGATTATACAATCAGCTCAAGCTTCAAGGAGGCATTCACCAAGTATGGCTCATGAAGAGGGTCATGAAAATCTTCCTTCTGAAGATGAAGATCTCAGAAAGGCTTTCATGGATATGAGAGAAATTGTGAAAGTCTTGTTTGAAGAAAGGAATGCAAGGTTGCAAGGTGAAAGCTCCAACCCTTCAAAGGACAAGGGCAACAGTGGTGATAAAACTCCAAAAGGAAATGGAGGGAATGGTGATACTCCACCTCCTTCACCTCCATCTTCCACTTCTTCTACCATTTCACAACCACCTTCAAATTCTCTAAAGGGACATGGTAAAATTCCTCCACAAATTCCTTTGTTAAAGCTTGATATTAAATTTGAATTGCCAATGTACAATGGAGAGGTAAATGCTGAGAAATTAGATAACTGGATTCGTCAGATTGAAGTGTATTGTAGGATACAAAGGATTCAAGATGATGAAACTAAAATTCAGCTTGCTTCTTTAAGATTGGATAGTGCAGCACTCATTTGGTGGGAAGCCAAAACTGATGAGGACATGAAGAAACACAGTAAAGTTTTATCCTCTTGGAATGATTTCATTGTTGCAATTAAAAGGAAAGTTTATCCATTAGCATACATGCAGAAAGCTATTATGGATTGGCAAAATTTTAGACAAGCTAAAGGGCAAAATGTGCAAACCTTTACTCAAGAATTTAGGAGAAGAGCTTTGGTTTTGGGAGTAGATTTGTGTTAAGCCCTAATATTGGCTCACTACCCCTTAATTGGGGCATATTATATTAGTAATGTTATTTTATTTATGTCGAATTTAGGCCATTAGTTGTAATTATACCTCCTAGTCTCCTATATATACCAAGGAGACATTTTTATTTTGAATCATCTTGTAATTGAACATTTAAGTGGGGTAAAAGGAGGTTTCCCCCTCGAAGAGTCTTATTATCTGAAATTATCTCTTTTTTAAGGTGTTGAGTACTTTTTCTGAGGTTTTTCTATGCTATATTGATATTTGGTTTTTAACNTATTTATGTCGAATTTAGGCCATTAGTTGTAATTATACCTCCTAGTCTCCTATATATACCAAGGAGACATTTTCATTTTGAATCATCTTGTAATTGAACATTTAAGTGGGGTAAAAGGAGGTTTCCCCCTCGAAGAGTCTTATTATCTGAAATTATCTCTTTTTTAAGGTGTTGAGTACTTTTTCTGAGGTTTTTCTATGCTATATTGATATTTGGTTTTTAACATATGGTTTCAGAGCTCAAGGTCTTGGGGTTTCACTGCTACATCTGAGACACGTTGGAATTTTCACTATAACTTTTTTTCTACAATGTTTCAGAATGAACGGATTGGAGGATATTTAGTAGATGGATCAAGGTACGTTGGGTTCAAAATTCAGCTCCTAAGGCCTTAAACTTTCGGAGATACAGCCTGTACAAGATAGGGTTCTGGAATCATCCTAAACTAAGTCATTGCGGAATTTTCGCTATAAAAACTTCTCTGTAATGTTTTAGACCCTGAACTCTGGAGGCTATTTACAAAAATTAGTAAAGTATCTTTGGTAAAAATTTTAGCTTCTGGGTCATCTTAAATTTGTATATACACCCTGTGTAAGATAGGGTATCTAACTAATCCTATTGACTAGTCTCAAGAAGGTGTTTCAGGTAAAACAATCATAACTTCTTCCTAGAGTATCCAAATTGAGTGGGACTAGTTTCATTGGATCGTGGACAGTCTGTAGTATTTCTGGTGTGAGTTTCATAATTTTATATCAATTATTTTGTGCGGGGCATGCTATACAAGTGAGATATCCTAGAAAGGACAAAAATCGGCAAGTTGTGGGGAAGTTACCGTAAATTCCACTTGGCACATCCAATTTTGATCAGACCTGTGGCATTGCAGAGAATAAATATCAGAGAACTACAAAAAAGAAAGTTTCATACCCAGAAGGGCTGAAACTTGGGAGATACAATAGAAGAAATATTGTCTAGCAGAACCACCTCAAAATCAAGGTTCAAAAGTGATACTTGGCCAACATGCCACCAAAAAAGGGAACTTCTACACCAAATAAGCCTCTAGAAAATCCTACTTGGACTCTTGATGAAGGTGAAGAAATGCGTAGGGACATAAATGAACTACAAAAGAAGATGGATTCAATGGAAGCTAAGTTGGATACTAAGATGGATGGTTTAAAAGGGGAGATCATGGAAGTATTGAAAAATTTCGTAACAGAGAAGACACCTGAAAATGAAAATGCATCCCATGAAATTCATGATGAGGACACAAGGAAGGTGAATCAAGAATGGAGAAACTCCAACTTTGGTTTGAAGACCAACCACGCTCCTAAGATTGATATGAGGAAGTTTGATGGCAAGGACCCAATCACATGGATACTTCAGATGGAGCAATTCTTTGATCTCCATAATGTGCCACATACACAAAAGGTATGAATTGCTTCTTTATATTTAGAATGTAATCAATTTGTATGGTATCGATGGCTTTGTTCTCGCAAATCACTTGTCACTTGGACAATTTTCAGGGAAGAAATGATAACACACTATGAGGATACAAGGAGCAATACCTTCTTTAGCCAATTGATAAATCTCAAGCAAAAGGGTTCAGTTACCAAGCACGTTGAGAACTTCCAAAGATTGAATATAAAGGTAACTGATATTCCAGATGAGCACTTGATTGATGCATTCATAGGAACTTTAAAGGATAACATTCAACATGAGGTTCACCTTTGGGAACCCAAATCATTGGAGAATGCATTTAAGGTGGCAAGAAATGTTGAAAGTAAAAATATGGCTATGGCTACTAGAAGGACC
>JASDQU010334098.1:9791-22515 GCA_032191745.1 Picea mariana
TTTCTACCGAAGGTTCATGTTGGGATTCTCCCATATTGCATGGGCCCTCATCCATGTAAGCAAGGGATGTGGCAAGGAAAAGTTTGCATGGGGGAAGGCACAACAATAACCATTTGATGATCTGATGCATCGCTTGTGCTCAGCTCCAGTACTCTCCTTACCTAATCTGCAACAATTTTTCGAGATTGAGATTGATTCCTCCAACTATGATGTCGATGTAGTTCTCATTCAGCATGGTCATCCAGTAGCATTCCATAATGAGACACTCTCAAATACTGTCCATAAATACCCCACCTATGACAAATAAATGTATTCCATTGTGCAAGCCTATTGTCAATGGAAACATTACATTATGGGAAATGAGACAATCATCCACATTGATCATAAGCCTCCCCAGTTCATATAGACACAGGGGAAGTTGCATAACAACCGCCATTAAAAGTGGTCCACATACCTACAACAATTCCATCTCAACATCAAGTATAAAAAAAGAAGCAAAAATCATGTCCCTGACTGCCTCAGTCGCCCTCCCATTACTGCAGACACCATAGTCCTCCATTCCTATGGGCATGAGGAATATGAGTGGCCCCAACTTTATTAGTGTGACCTTAACTTCTCCACCACCTATTAGCTATTGGGTATAGGAGAGAATGTCACCGATTTTTACATCCAGGATGGATTGTTATGCCATATGGGCCACGTCTGTGTTCCCACAAGCGAGCATACAAAGATGATTTGGGAGGCTCACTACAATCGGATGGAAGGACATTTCGACATGGATACAACAATGGTCGTTCTATAGAAACATTTTTATTTGCCAAAACTTCGACAAGATGTCAGCAAGTATATTAGATCTTGCACTGCATGTGCCATTTCCAAGCCATCCATCAAGAATCAAGGCTTATACACCCCTCTTTCTACTACAGAGAGGGCTTGGGAATCCATATTTATGGATTACATGTCTGGCCTTCCATACACAAATCACGACAATGATTGTGTATTTGTGGTGGTTGATCGGTTTTCGAGGATGGCCGTTATCACAACCTGCAAGAAGAAAATCATAGCAACAGATACTACCAAGATATTCTTCGAATGGGTGTGGGTCCATCTTGGGATACCATAGACCATCACCTCAGATCGATAAAACAAGCTCCTCAACATATTTTGGTTGCATCTATGGTCACTGTTGGACACCAAACTCACTTAAGCCATTGTTTTCCACCCCCAAACCAATGGCCAGATAAAGGTCGTCAATCAGATGATTGTGCACATCCTACGCATGCACACATATAAGCATTGGCATACATGGGATGAGAACCTTACCTATGTTAATTACAACTACAATAGGGCTCTCGATAGCTCAATCGGCCATAGCCCATTTCAGGTATGGTTGTGATTCCAACCCTTGGGTCCCATTGATGTTGCACTACCTCTTGTAACCATAAAGGTAGAATCTTCCCATGTTTAGTTTGAGGCTGACAAAGCCACCAGATTCATTGAGAGGATTCAACACATCCGCCAACACGTCCATGAGATTTTGCATAAATCCAATGCTAAGTACAAACAACGCCATGATCAACATTGGGCACCACACCAATTTCAGGTGGGAGACAATGTCTAGTTACTTTTTCATAAATAGTGCATTGCAGGACCCCATCAGAAGCTCCTCCCACTTCGCTATGGGACTTACACTATCACCAAGGCTATGGGTAGAAATTATTTTGATCTCAATACTCCACCTTTCCTTGGCTTGCACCCAATATTCAATATGGACCTCCTTCAACCATATTTTCAACAATTATTGGACACTTGAGAGATCGTAGAACAATTGACACCAACATAGATCAACCATGACTACATGGAATAGGAATCCACTGATCAGATAGTGGACACACAGGTCAAGGGCACTTTCCAACAAAGAATCCAGCTTTATTAGGTTGTCAAGGAAGGGAAGCTCCTACACCAAGGCAAGTGGCTCACTTGGGGAAAAATTCAACAAAATTTTCCTCACCTAATGGGGAAAATCAATGCAATGGAGACCATTTCTTCCTAAGGGGAGATGATTGATATAGTTGGATATTGGTGGCCACCCATCTATTCCAAATGGCTCCTCTTGACATTTTTTCGTTCAACACATTCTTCTCTAATTCTTTGTAATTGTGGCTTCTACACTGTTGGGGCTGTCAGAATCCCTACACGGTTTTCGGGTGAGATTGGTGGCCAACCACCTAATCTAATTGGCTTACTTTGGAATTTTTCATTTCAATACAACGTTATGTACTTCCAAGGCCGTTTTGGGGCCCTAAACAATGTTTTTTTGGCTTTCCATAGTCAAACTATAGGTGAAGTCACATTTTGATGTAGGTTTCTCCAAAATACCTTTCAAACGGGATATCACACGCCTAAAAAAGAGGTCGTATGAAAAAGTTATGACGTCAGGAAGTTGAGGTACCAACTTAACTATCGGGGCCCACATAAGTTTTGGTGTTTCATCTCCTAGGGTTAGGTTTTTGTATGTCTAGGGTTTTTCAATTCATTAGTAATGTTGAAAATGCCTCTAGAGCCTCATTGTAATCATTCTTCTCAGACAGATGCACGTATCAAGCCACATCTCTTCTCAGAGATAGCTACCACCATTTGAGCAAGTTGTTTCCAGTTCTATAGTTTTATAGTTTCAACCTATTTTATTTATTCAATAGAAGTTATTTTCCCCTGAATATCTGTTGTTGTTCTCCGTATCTCTATGTTATTGTATTCATTCTATTATTCGTTTCGTTTTTCTCATAAATCTAGATCATGGTGTAATAGATGGCTCTAAAGAGATGACAAATTGGTGCTCCTAAAATTCTAGTCTATTGGAATTCACTCAGTTGGGTGCGAAAAGGTGCTTTACATAAAATAAATCAAAAGGCCACTTGCTTCCTTTGCGCAGGAAAATAATATTCTATACCCTTAGTGTAGGCTTCAAGGAAAATAATCTCAAAGCCAAAGGGTAGTGGAGGATGGGGACTCAAGGACATTTTCTATTTTGAAAATTCCCTGGAAGCTAAGAATTCTTGGATTTTGGTGGATGGAATTAGACTCTTGCACAGAATAATAAATGAAAAATACATCCCCCATCGGTGAATTTTGGAATGGATTTTCTCTCCAGACAAATCTTCGAATAATGGAACAATCATTTGGAAATCCTTCATTAACTCTTTTCATATAATTTGATATTGACTAATTAGGAAGATTGGCAACAAATCCAAAGTTTTGATTGGGAAACACCCATGGATTGGTTTTGCAAAAAACCCTATTTTTCAAGAGGAGCTCATCACCTATCTAAATACAAGAGTATTATATTATTCAAATCAAGTGGGACATAGAGATTATACTACAATACATACTAGATGTATTTCTGGAGAAGATCTAAACATATAAGGGAACTTGATGCCAACTTGGAACATTACATCAACTGCTTGAAATTTTCCTTTTCTAGGATCTCTAACCAAGAAGATCAACTAATCTTGTCCTTCATCCCAACTAGGAAATACTCTCCCAAACTTGGTTACATTTCACAATTTCAAGCAGTTGACCATGATCCCCCCCTAGTGGGCCAAACCCCTTTGGAAACTTCACTGTCCTCCAAAGTAAAAAAAATCCATGTGGCTTCCTCTAAAAGATAAGGCCCCAACATGGGAAAACCTTCAAAATTAATCCTACACAGGCCCAAGTCGATGTGGTCTATGTAAATCAGTAGAATAATCCAACCCACATATCTTCCCTCAATTCCCTTTCACAATATTAGTTTGAAGAAATGTTAGTAGCACACTTGGGCCATATTTCTCTAGTAATGGCCCCACCTTTTCAGAAGCTTTGCAGAAATGGATGATTGACCATAAGAATTGTGGCTTTAAGGATATTTGTCTTATTATATTCTCTGGAATTTGGTTGGCTTGAAATATTGTTATCTTTGAAGACAAAAAATGGCTCCATTGCTCACATGGCTACCCAATGCCTCAAAATTTTCTCTGCCTTCACCATCAAAAAATTAATTGCAGGCAGTTAGAAAATTTTATGTGGCATAGCTCAGAATAGAAGCTGGGTATGTTACAGTATGTTCCACAGAGAGAACGTAAGAGTTCTCTCATGTAGCATGGCCCGACTATGGGTGGTCGGGGATGTTACAAAATGGTATCAGAGCCTCAGTTTTCAACACTGAGCCTAGATGGGCCGAGAAAGTTGAGTTGAAGAAAAATGTCATAGAGGATTTATTTCAAAGTGGCCAAATTTTAGTTTGTAGAGCTTCCATTTTAAAAAGTAACAACAACTAGGCGGAAATGGGGAAAATCCCCAATTCCTGTGGTTGAATTCATGAGAAAATGGATAAATTTAGCCAAGCGATGATATATTACTGATTTAATATCTGTTCTAGCAAATTCGGACCTGAAATTGGTCGGATTTGAAGTTACAGTGAATCCATGACAGTTGGAGCGAGTTTTATAATTAAAATTCCCAATTCGTGAATTGAGTTTGGGAAAAATTCGCTCCAGAAATGTCAACCCATAGCGATATGTTGTTATAGAGGTTGAGCTGGTTTTATCGAGGTGAAATTGAACGAATTTCATAGTTGCAAAATGTCTATGGTGAATTGGGAAAAAGCCCTAATTTATGCAGTGGAATTCACAAGGAATTGATGCGCATAAAGGTGAATGTGCGCAGTTGGGAGCACCAAAAATTCATTTGGCGCAGTGAAAATCTCAGGATAGGTAAAATTCGGCATTATGCGACAAGGTATTGGCGTGATAATGTGCACATTAAATTTTTGTGCTACGCGGAAAAAAAATAAAATTAAAATGTGGGTGTGCGAGTGTGCGCACTAAATTTTGGCACCACGCGGAAAATGTTGGCGTGCAGGTGCGCATGCTAAATTGTGGCGCTGCGCGGAAGAATATTGTGTGCGGATGTGCACGCTAAATTTAGCATTGTGCAATGTGCACACATGTAGTAATGGTGCAAGTGGTGTGCGCAGTATTGCAAAGCACAGAGGAGTTTGGTTGGTGCACGCACAATATGAGTACAAATTGTCTCGCGACAATGTGATCAATGGTGCGTGCAGATTATTGTGTGCGGTGGGAGCATATTGAACTTTGGCATGGTGCAATGCATAGAGTGAAATTCATGTGGAATATCAATGCACGATACAAAAACTGTGTGTAACAGGTATCATTGCAAGAACCAAAACTGCGCGCAGTGGATATTGGCGCACAATGCAAAAGTAGTGCACGCAAGTTATTGGCGTGACGGAGGAGAAATGCATAGTGGTTATAGGTGCGCTAAATCACAATTTACCTTGTGGTGTTGTTGTGCATGATAAATATGGGTGTACATGTTTAATTTTTGTGCGCGCAAAGTCGTTTGGAAGGCAAACAACAACAGAAAGCAACGGATTTCCATGACATTTTATATTGTTTGAACTTCATCTTTTGTAGTGCATTTTCGAGGGCTCTCTCATGTCACTGGGTATATCTATAGAAAAAATTGGCTAGATTTGGTTTGTTTTGGGATTTGTTGTTGAATGACTGGAGGAACGGAGATGACATTTGGGCTATGGAGTCTAGAATGAACAATGCATTGTCAGAACATTGAACTATCAAGAGGAGAAGGCTAATTAAGGCGATGAGTCTGAGTTTAATAGAAAATTTTCATGGTATTAGAGGAAAAAGAAACACACAACCGCATCAGGGAATTATTTAAAATGAATTCAGAGTTGGTTTGAGAAGAAATAAATATAGTCTAAATTGCTAAGCCGAGAGCATCTCAGAGATGAATTCTGGGTTTTATATTCCTCCGATTCAAACAAATGAAAGTGAAATATAATCTTACAAGAAACAGATACTATGAAAGAAAACAAGACTCATATCACCACCAGTTAGAATATTTTCATAAACAGTCCAAAATCTGCTTCTGCATTTATATATTCATTTTAATCCCAAAATTACAAAAAGTCTTCCTGCATAGAGGGCAGGTTCCTTTCCCCCTTCTTCTTCCTCGAGATAATACATATATATAGATGAATTATTTGTAGAATTTGAAATGCTCGGATGTCCGCATATTTCTAAAAATAGAGATAAGTTACAAAAAGGGAATGATTTAAAATAATAGTTATCCTATTTTAAAGGGACCGTTTAAGAACAAGTCTATCATCTCTGGGGCCCCTTACCTCTACTACCGTCTGTCCAAAATTTGTTGAAATGTACTTACTTTTATTTGAGGACTCATTTAAGCTTAGCGATCTCCTCCTTTAGAGTATCTAATCAGACCGAATTATTCTCTCTAACACTTTCAACCATTTCAGCTATGGTTTCTTTCTTTTGTCTCTTGCACCATTTCTTTTTAACAGCTCGCATGTTGATGACTAGATCCCTCATAATGGGATTTCGCCTGACTTCCAATTTCGAGTCTGTAGCAGGTTCTGTGTGGAATTTAGTCGCTATTATATGCGCAATTACCCTTTCCTCCTTACTCGTAGGTAAATCTACCATGTTGCTTGAATAATCATTCTCACTAGATATAGCTTTGTCCATGTACCTCAATTTTGTGGACACCAAAATGCTTTTACAGAGATCAAAAGGTCGAGAAAATTTGGATATTACTCCATTTATGGATAAGATGATGCCTCCATACTTGAGAATTGGTAGTTATAGAGTCCCAATCCTGAATCACAGGTAGACTTACATACAAGTACATTAGTTTTCCATGCTCAGCTAATCCATTTCAAATGATTATCTTTTGAGTTCGTTACATTGCAGAGTTCACCTGACATAATACGGATGTGAAGTAATGAACGAGTGAAACGGGGTGATCTGACTAGACATCACCCGTCCCATGAGTGGTGGATTTGACATATTTAAACATGTGACATTGGGACGTTGGCGAAAGTGGTTTCGACAACCTGCCTTTTTCCCCGATGTATCTCTGGAGGCTTCACGCGTCTATTTTAAAAACCACAATGGTTTTCCCGGTCCTCCAAACTATCAAGCTTCCGTGATGATGTAGTTCTTGCTAAATTCTCAAGACTTGGGTATTATCTAAAAATTTTCATGGTGATAACACCAGAAAATCAGAAGAAATAATTATGATGTATTATTGAACCAAATGGTTCATATTTTTTTTTTTCATGAAATTGTGGAGTTAGTTAAACTGACAAAGTTTTGTTCACTGCACATTTTGCAGAGTTAAAAACTTTGAGTTATTAACGGGTGAGAATGTTGAAGTTTAGTTAAAAATAAGCAGAGGTACTCAGGGAAAGAGTGCTATGACAAAATATTTCATAAGATGATCAAAAGCCAAGACCACGAAATGTCAAGGTATGAATCTGAGTGCAGCCATAAAATCTTGGGAGGCCACTACAGGAAGTCCTCTCATGTTAGTCAAGTATTCAATGGAATCTAGATAGAGGAATAGATCATGTAATGAATGGATTAGTGAAAGTGCATTCACTCCCAAAGAAACCAATATACAGATTAAGAAATGCATTGGAGTCAAATCTATTATAAAAGGAATTGACTACCTAAATGACAGTAATCAGATAAAGAAAGAGGCTTATTGCATATTGGATAAGGAGTGCATCATATCCATGGATTAGCTATGAAATTAGAGTAATTATTCCCTTATGGTTATCAGAGTGCACAGTGGAAGCATGGTATGAAGGGAATTATTTATGATATGATAGAATTGGATTATGCAAGGCAGGTTGAAATCAGATTGGTCAAGACAAGGGAAAGTAATAGACAAAAAGAAAATCCAAGTACTGATATGATCGGTTAAGGAAAGGATAAATCAAGTACCTCAAGAAGGAAGTTGGTGTTAACTATCCAAGGTTACTAAAAAAACATGACTAGAAATAGAATTGGTTCATGTAGGAGTTAGATCAGAGGGATCCGAAAAGTAAATGGATGTTGAAGATCCAAAGTATATAAGACAACAAGATTGGAATCATAATTCATCCAAGTATGAGTTGGGATAGATGGATCCAGGAAATAAATAAAATTTGAAGGTTAATATCATTTTAGTATTTGGATGGAAAAACAAAGGCAAGCAAGAGTGTTTTGGATAGAAAGTGCTCAAATAAGAAATATTAATGCATAGTAATTACAGTGAAGAACACTTGAAGGTTTAGGAATCCAGGAGAATGGAAGACTTCTAGGATAAACAAGGAAATGCGATACATGAAGAAAGAAGTTGTTGCAATTGCTGTAGCAACAAGTATTTTATGGCTTATTGGGACAGCCATAGGGTGATAGTGCTTGCATGTTTGCAAGTGTTGTTGATAATGTTGTTGCACATGGAAGGAAGCAAAATAAGGCTAGAATATTGAATTATAAGGCTGATAAGGAAGCATGAGAACTTCTATAGTCATCAGCCAATCAGGTAGCATTAAAATCATTTAATGGCAGCCAGGAAGGTAAGTATCTCTCTTTTGGAAATTATGTTGTATAATTTCCAAAGGAAAATCCAGGTAAGAATTTCCCCAAATTGAATTTTATACTACGTTGTATGGTATTGTTTAAGTGCATTGACAGGATTAAGTTACCACTAGGTGTGGTAAAGGCTAGAGGCCTGTTATAGTTATCAAAGCTTTTAGCTTTTGAATGCACACACTGACATAGTAGCATGTCATGTTAATTTGGTTATGAGACAATAACCAAAGAAAATAAAAGATAAAAACTTGTTATAGGAATGATGCTAGGAAATCTAGTCATGTATGAGACCAGGACAGGGTTGGATATGGCAAGGTATGGTTATAGAAAGGTTATGTGCCACAAAAAGACCCAATGAGCTTCCTAATTTAAATAAAACTTGGACTGCAACCTTTTTGCTAACACTAATAAACACTATAGAATTGTATTCTCAGTGTAGTGTTCAGTTCGAAAGGGAAGGCATCCAAGTAATTGGGGAGACAATGGGAAGTGTGGATATGGGTCAAGACATTGGCAAGATTTCCAATTTATGGATGGTGAGATGCATGACTGAGATAAAGCTTGTAACGTCCCCGACCACCCATGGCAGGTCCCCGCTACATGAGGGAACACTTTCATTCTCTCACTGCAGAACATACTGTGACATACCCAGCACCCAATTGAACTATGCCACATAATTTTTTTCTAACTGCATGCATTTAAAACATACACACCCAACATTCTTGCAGAAGCTTCATATATATAAAATGTAATAGACAAATACATTACGTATTGGCATGAATTCACACGATAATAACAGTAAACATAGACGTACAACATATACAAGAATTACCCAAAAACTTCCATACGGTTATAATCACACATATGATAAACCCATAAAATAAGCACGTAAATAACAATGCAGCATGTAAATTTATCACACAATTGGTAATTATCTTGGTAAGAATGTCACCAACTCTGTGCAAACCATCCATGAACCTCCCAGCCTTAGACTACATTGTTCATCACTCTCAATAGTGAGTCACCTCCGAGATGGGACTAAACTCCACCCGGGTAAAGGAATTCCTAACCAGGCTATAGGCTCATAGACAACAGGAAAGACTATTTCTCGAGTGCTCACTAAATTGACAACCTACAATCCCTCATTCTCCACATGCCCATCCCACACTAGGAAGTGTGCCCCTTCTCTGCTCAACAGTCCTTCGGATGCCCCACTTCCTTTCTGGGTTTCAGCAATAGGCCAGATAGGAAGTCTCTGAGCCCTGTATTTATAGTTTAGCACCCTCAGGAAATCAATCCCCAACAATTATATCACCAAGAGAATTGCTCACGGGCTTGGAAAACTGCCTCTTCAATATCCCATAGGCCTAACAACCCGCTTCTTCAGTCCATCTCCCAAGATAACCTGCTACACAAACATATATGGCTATGAATACAATTCTGGTATAGTGAAATGAATGTCTGAAGGATAACTGACTGCGTGAGTGAAAAATGGTCATGGAGTTATGGCTAAATGATAGAAGGAATCATGGGAGAGATGATGGTCCAAATGATGGGGGAAGTGTGTAAATGAGCTAAGTCCCAACAATATGTATGCATGTTTCCAACTTGACACTTGTTATGTTGGGAGCTACTTTGGCCCACTTGTCTGCAAATTTGGAACTTAGGATAAAATAATTATCCATGCTTTATGTTTTAAGAAGTATTAATATAATATTCATGTTTGGCTTAAGCTCTCTAGCTTATCCCTTTCCTTAACTTTTGTCCCTCCCTTTCCCTAACTGGTGCAGTTCAGTCCCCATCCATTTTATCATGGTCGATCTGCGCACATTGATGTATTTTATATTAATCATGATACATATACAAAATAGGCACACTGGCCTTTAACATCTAAGCACTCTGGCCTAATTCCAAAACATAAGAATCCCAACTTATAATAATTGGCTCACCAGCCTATAACACATATCATATACAGAAGGCTCCTTGACCTCCATACTACGCATACTTTAGTTACTACGCGTGGTATCCGAGAATGTGCACACTACATCAGTTTACTGCGTAGTACATGTGCGCACTATGCCATGAAAGGTGCATTACAAAATGATGTCAAAACAACTCACCAGCTTAAGTACACTTACATTACATTTACAATTGTGTTCGGACAAGGGATATTGCAATCCCCTCCCCTTCTTTATGCACTGTCTTCAGTGCATCATGTACTCATATACAACAAAATTTTCAAAAATCCTCTAAAAGATGCAGGTATTCTTCCTGCATTGCATCCTCATGCTCCCAAGTAGCATCCTTAGGATTGTACCAGGTCCATTGGACCTTTTCAATCCCTATGGATTGATTCCGTAGCTACTTGATTTTCTGGTCCAGAATGCGCACCGTATGCACTCGGAAAGTGCCTTGTTGCTCCACCTGAATCAAATTCCAATCAATAACATGATTAGCATCAGGTATATATTTCTTTAGCAATGATACATGGAATACATTATGAATAGACATAGATGCAGGCAATGCAATCATATAAGAAACTGGACCAATCCTCTCTAGGATTTCAAATGGCCCACAATAACGAGCTGTCAACTTTGAATAGTTTCCCAACTTCAGGGAACTTCTATTGGCTTTTACTTTCAAAAATACATGGTCTCCCACATTAAATTCCCTGTGAGTTCTGCCTTTATCAGCATAACTTTTCTTCTTGTCTTGGGAAGCCTTTAAATTTTGCTTTATTTTTATCATTGGCTCTTCCATTTCCCTAAGAAAATTTGGTCCAACCACTGCTTTTTCTACTAGGTTATCCCAACTTACTGGAGTGTTGCACTTTTTGCCATAAAGTGCCTCAAATGGACTCATCTTTAGGGATGCTTGGCACCCATTGTTGTAAAGAAACTCTACCAAGTGTAGGTAGTATTCCCATTTTGATGGTTTATCCATCACATACATCCTCAACATATCTTCAATCACTTGATTCACCCTCTCTGCTTGTCCATCTGATTATGGATGATAGGCTATTCTAAAATTCAAATTTGTTCCAAATCCATTAAATAACCCTTTCCAAAATGTTGAGGTAAATTTTGGATCTTTGTCAGACACAATTATCTTGGGTATGCCATGTAATATAGCAATTTCTTTCATATAAACATCAACAATGTTCGTTTCCTTGTTAGTGAGCTTAACTAGAATAAAATGGACAGCTTTAGTAAGCTTGTCCACCACTACCATGATAGAATCATGTTGCTTGTTTGTTCTGGGCGGTTTGGTGATGAAATCCATCATTACAACTTCCCATTTCCACTCAGGAATGGGTAATGGTTATAGCAATCCAGCTGGGTGTCTATGCTCAGCCTTTACCTTTTGAAATTCCAAACATGTGGCAATAAAATCTGCCACTTCTTTCTTCATGCCAGGCCAATAATATTGGCTCTTGACAGTTGTAATAGTTTTCTGATATCTTGGGTGCCCAACATAAGGTGCCTTATGCATTTATCCCAATATCATATTTTTCAATTCATTAGAATTTGGTACATAAATTATGCCCCTATACATAAGAATTTCCTTATTATCTAGCTTGTATTCTTCAATTTTCTGCTGTAAATTACCTTGCTATAATTTTGTCACTAATTCCTTGTATTGCAAATCTGATTTGGTAGCTTCTATAATTTTGTCTTTCAAATATGATTGGTACATGCTAATGGTTGTAGCATGCAATTCATGTACTCTTCTACTGAGTGCATCATCCACTTTGTTCTCTTTCCCCTTGATATGCTTTATATCAAAGTCATATTCGCTTAGAAATTCTAACCATCTTCTTTGCCTAGCATTTAGATTTGGCTGATCAAATAAATATTTCAGACCATTGTGGTCTGTTCTTAGCTCAAACCTTTTCCCCATGAGGTAGTGTCTCCATTTCCTCAGGGCATGCACTATGGTTTCCAACTCCAAATCATGAGTGGCATAGTTTGTATCATGCTCCTTCACCTTCCTTGATTCATAACATATAACAAACCCATTTTGAGTGAGGATTCCACCAAGTCCTTCATTACATGCATCTGTGCATACAATGAATTCTTCATTTGGGTCTACAATTCTTAGTATTGGATGACTTGTCAATAGTTGTTTCAAGTGTTGGGAAATCTTTTCGCAATCCAATGTCCATTGAAACTTCACACCCTTTCTTTGCAAGGAAGTGACTGGGTGTGATATCTTTGAGGATCCTTCAATAAATCTCTTGTAATATCCTGCAAGACCCA
>JASDQU010334103.1:0-12721 GCA_032191745.1 Picea mariana
TGGGAGACCATCCTCATTTTTCATGTCTGCGTATATCATGGATGCGATATGTTCCATGACACCATTCCCTTTGATGAGTTGGGCTTGGAATCCATCCCATGAAAAAACTGTACATGAGTATCACGAAAAGCTGTGGGAGAATAAAGCGGACAAATTTATTTATGAAATTTTCAACTGAGTGATGGTGCCTCTGCACATCGCCATTTTTGGTCTTTCACCACCTCGCATCTCAGACAACATTGCTGCAAATCTGAGTGGTATAGAAAACTAGTACGTAGAAGCAGAGTTTTCCTATTTCAGAGTTTTTGGAGCTGCTGTTCCCCCGCTTGCACTACCACTGTTCATCCCCGACAAGCTGGCCTGTCGTGAGATTGCCCGACAAACAGTGATTGCTGGGGTGAGTAAAGAGCTTAAAACATCTTCAAAGAAGGTATGGTCGTTTTCCCTGTTCGGCTAAATTCTTATTCTTTATTGGATTTCGGGCATGCTAAAGCTGAGGCTGCAGCCCTGAAAGACTCAAGTTTGGTTTCCATTGAATATAAAAAACATGATCCTCAGAAAATTGTAAGTAACCATTTAGCTAATTGTGGACTGAAGGGGTTTGAACACGAGTTTTCACCTTCGGATGACATTTTTCGAGGGGCGAGATATTATGGGGAAGTGGTAGTTCGGATCTGATCTTTAGCACCCAAAGACATGGCCTCTATATTAAAATTTCAGGAAAATAGATGAAAGTGTCTTCCTGCTGTGTTGCGAGGAGGGAGCCCAGGCGCTTCTGAGACAGAACCGAAGGATGATGAAGGCCCCAAAGAAACAACTTCTGGTTCTAGAAAAAGCCATAACGAGGGGGATCAAATGAATAATCCCGAAGGAGAGATGCAGAATCCAGACCCGCCAAAGACCCAGAATCCGGAAACTGAGACAAAGACCACTGAACCTCCGAAGAAGCAGGACTCAGTCGTCACACCAGAAAAGGCAGTGAAACAAATTGGGGAACCCATCACTTCTGTCACCCCCTTGCAGTCGACGCAAGGAAATATAGAAGAAGGATGGATTTTTGATGAGGAGCTGAGGCCTATCAGAGCAAAAGAAATTCCTCCAAACGAGTTCTTCTTTGACAAAAAGAGAAAAGTGGTGGTGAAAAGGGAGTTCTACCAGGACGAAGGATTAGCTGCTAAAAAATTTAAAGTTATGACCGATGGAAAGAACAAAAAGAATGAGGAATTCACCACTGAGATCGCAGGAACGCTAGGAGCGTATGCGTCAGCGAATCAATTCTCCGTCGAGATGTTAAAATGTCAGCTCAAAAGAAAGAATCGCCTGATCAAGACTCTCGAAGATAGAGTAGCTTCGGCCATAGAAAGCGCTAAGAGTCAGGTGAGTGGGGAAATAGAACTGGCCCGACTAGCTGATAAAAAGGAAATAGAAGTGCTCAAAGCCAAGTTGGAACAAGCGCATTCAACGATCCGAGACGGTCGGGTGCAGGCTGGTCAGCAGAGGACTATGATTGCAGAGCTACAGGCTCAGGTGGAGATCGCTGAAAGTAGGGTGATCAATGTCGAGGGATTTGAATCTTGAGCGACCTAGATTCAGAGCAAGATCTCTTCTACACAGTAGAGTTTGATCGCCAAAGTAGGAACAATCCGAGAGGATTGTTTGTTGATGCATCGAGTTTCCGAGAACCTGACTGACAAAGAAAGAGATGCAGGAGAGGCTCGGGTCACCTTTCAGGAGGAGGTAATAGCCACGAATGACAGAGTTTCGGCAGGTTCACCCAGACTCACTCTCCCAGAACAAACTAGAGGTAACATTTTGTTGAAGGATTGGGAGCATAACATTACCCTAGGCAAGGAACAAGCCCAAAAAGTGATCAATTCATTAGAAGAAGCCTTCAATTCTATAGAAGGCGAGTTGTTGGGTATGGACACTGGAGGCGATGCTGAAACTTTAATACAGATGAATGTAGAACAGATCTCACTCAATCTAAAAGAGAAGGAGGAGAGATATTTGGCAGATATCTCTCAGATAGACAGGGTGAACATGGCTCGAGTTGATGAGCATTTGATCCAACCCAACGCGCAAATAAGTGCCCTCGACATCGTCGATGCGCAAATGGAGGACAAGCTACCGCAGTTAGCCCAAGAATGCTACTTCGCCGAGGCCATCTGTCAAGCAGAACCTTCGCAGCTTTTATCTAAATTTGTGAACAGATGTATTGCATATACTGAATCTACGCGAAGATGAACACCTGGCACCAAGTGAAGATAGAGTAAGAGAAAGGGAGCGATTTCGTTCCTCCCAGTTGTAACTGAATGTTTGTAACTATTGAGAGCCTAACTGATCTCTAAAGTGGTATAAATATATCACAGAGCGAAATAAACAAGGCTGGACCTTTTTGGTATCGATTGTAATAGAGTTTTTGTATTGGAGAAATTAATACAAGCAAATTTGGAGATTCTCGATTCCGTCCAGACTGTGTTACAAGTTTGTTTCTTTGTATTTCATGTCGCATTTCATTCCATTTGTTCATAATTGATGTGTTTTGTTATAATTTAGTATGAACACTACTATAACAAAATAATTTTGGTTTTCTGCATTTGTTTATTGTATTTCCTCTGCACCAGCTATCAGCGGGTGTAAGACCAATTTGCACTTTCAGAATTCTACGTTTATTCTTTGCTATGTCAGTTATTTTCTTACTAATTTCCTCTTCTGTTTATATGTGAGTTTTCTCTTTGACAGGAATCTTGCATTATATGCAGCTAAATGTTTCTCTTTCATATCACCTCTTTATATTAAAATATAATACAGTTACGGGAAAGAGCCTTCAATTTGCATTTCTATTTTATTCCAAAAAACATAAATTCTCTTTATTTCGACCAAATCAAGACAACATTTTAATCTCTTTTTAAATCCTTTCCTAATATTACTATTCCTCCATGACTGTCCCTGCAACGACACAACCTAATATCGAACCTAGACTATCTAACCAAACACATATCGCCTTAAATCTTTTTGACATAATCCTTAAAACTGCTAATAACCAGGATGAACTTGAGTGTTCATGGGCAGCCATTGAACAAGATATAACTACTCAGGAACAGTTAGAAGCTAGACAATGAGAACATAGAAATCTTACCTACTTTCCTATACCGAAGGTTGACATTTTTCCCTTACCCATCTTTCACCTACTTTCGGATGCCTTGACACTGTACGTTTAAGCCTTAGTACAGACTCAGGAACAACAGGGAGGATGAAGTTTTCTTTTGGAGGCACTTGGATACCATGAGATGATTACATGCTAGGCCCTTGCACCTCAACGTTGGCCTTGGAAGGCCTAAAAAATCATCTTCTATACCCTAGATGTCACATGGAAGCTATGGTTTTTGATGGGGTTCTCATGGTTGATGGTGATGTGACATGTTTTGATGGAGAGAGAGACATTTTCCATGCACTAGAGCACTTGGTGGAAGGGAACATGGCCTTTGGAGGCCCAACGATATTCATCAAGAGGTTCAACATCTCTCTTGAAGACCTAATGTCACCCTTTAGGGCATGACGTCACCCCTAAAAGGGGAATTTCTTTATGTGTTTTCTAATTTTGAGTTGTAAGAGGAAAATAGAAGAGGTCAGCCTCTCTAATTTTTTGTTGACATTTTTAAAAAGTGGACAAATTGGTTTTGAGTGACCTTGTATAAATAAAGGTCACTCCCTTTTCATTTTATCGTGATGTGCTAGAGAATTGCATACATTCTTGCCTGAAATTTTCGCCCTACTTGGGAAATTTTCTCTAAATATGTCTCTTGGTGCAGTGTGGATAATTTTACTTGTGTTTTGAGGAAGAATATAGGTGCTATCTCTTTATGCTTGTCTCTTTTCTATGGTGATGGAATATTCTTGGTAGATAAGGCCTTTTCATGTTATCTCTTGGAATTTGTAAGGAATTTTATGCATATTGCATTGTTTCTTCTTGTTTGAAGGTTGATCTAGTCTAAATACTTGGAGGAGTATAAGGGAATACACCCTCTGCCAAAATCTATCATTGTTGTCTTTGAAAATCTATTTAGCAAAGTTGCTACAAGGAGTAAAAGGGCTTACACCCTTGTAGACTTACCGTGCTAGGTTTTGTTTGCTCTAGGGATTAAAAAAGCTTACATCCCTAGAGAAGTTACAATCCCTATCTCATTCACAAGAGAATACATTAACCCAATTGATAATATATTAATCTACTTGCATTGGAGATATAATATTCTTGCATTGGTATGCGTGAAATTTTGAGATATTGCAATTGTTCAAGTTGGATCTATTTCTACATGTTATAGTCTTTCTTGTTCCCTAGGGGAATATTGATTGGCCAATTAATTCTCTTTTATGTTGTAAGTTAATTATACAACCATTATGGTTACAAAAAACTCATCCTTAACTCTTGTTTGACTCACTATTATACCACTAAAATCTACTTGCACGCTGCCATTATTAATCTACTAGTTGTTGGCTATCTTTTGGGTGCCAGATTGCTTGTCAATTTTGGTGGATAGAATTTTTTGTTGTAGAAATTTATAGATACATACATTAGGATGTTACATAAATTATTGATAACATCACATAAAGTCACCCTAATAACCATCATACTCTTTTTTTAATCATTGGAAGTTTAACTCATTTTCCCTAGCTTTGTTTCCAACATCTTGTACTTGATTTTGTATGGTTAAATTTGAAGCTTCAAATTTAACCATCCAAAATCAAGTACAAGATGTTGGAAACAAAGCTAGCGAAAATGAGTTAAACTTCCAATGATTAAAAAAAGAGTCTGATGGTTATTAGGGGGACTTTATGTAATGTTATCAATAATTTATGTAACATCCTAATGTATGTATCTATAAATTTCTACAACAAAAAATTCTATCCACCAAAATTGACAAGCAATCTGGCACCCAAAAGATATCCAACAACTAGTAGATTAATAATGGCAGCTTGCAAGTATATTTTAGTGGTATAATAATGAGTAAAACAAGAGTTAAAGATGAGTTTTTTGTAACCATAATGGTTGTATAATTAACTTACAACATAAAAGAGAATTAATTGGCCAATCAATATTCCCCTAGGGAACAACAAAGACTATAACATGTAGAAATAGATCCAACTTGAACAATTGCAATATCTCAAAATTTCACGCATACCAATGCAAGAGTATTATATCTCCAATGCAAGTAGATTAATATATTATAAATTGGGTTAATGGATTCTCTTGTGTGTGAGATAGGGATTGTAACTTCTCTAGGGGTGTGTGTGTATATATATATATATATATATATATATATATATATATATTTCCATACTGCTAAAATTTTGGACAGAGAGATTACTTGTTTCATCCCCATTTATTTGAAGCTTCTATTATCATCTATTGTCTTGTTCTAGGCGGGGATAACATTGTTTTGTTGGTACATCATCTCTAGAAACCAATTACCCTCTCATAAGACTCTTTCTGAAGCTTAATATATACATTTGAACTTGACCTATAGGGGCATATCTCATATCTTATCACTTTTCGTCTCAATCCCCCTAGGGTCGCTCGAGATTCCTCCCTTGTGGTGATTTTCATCATCACTAAATTGAGGGGAGTTTTTATCTAAGGTGACAATCAGTAAATATTCCCATAGTTGTCACACCTTTGTGGTTTGGTTTGGGATTTTCCCAAGCTACAATCTATGCGATAACAAATATAATGTGTGGCTATAGCCAAAGCAATGTATATGTGAAATGTATTTCTAAGTTATAATAAATCAAATGTGATGTTAGTTGATAAGGGGATATGGATAGATGCGGGGGTTGAATCAATCCAAAAGAGAGGGGAGGGTATAAGAGAATGACTAATAGGGGACCAAGGGGGAACTACCCATGTTTATTAATTCAACCCACATTCCTAAATTTTATTATCATTATGTATTAAACTCTATTTTTTGATTGAGTATCCCCAAATCCAATCATTGAATGCATGTAAGAGGATGGGTGTGAGAAGTCATATCCCATAGTTATTGGGAGCATGGGGGATGAGTACAATCAGCTTGGGGAAGTGTGTGAGTCAAGCAAGTGAGCCAAAGAGAGGAAATTCGTATGAGTAACTACAACAGTTTTAGACAATTAGTTTTAGGCATGAACAACAAGTAGAGAGAAAAAGAGAGAGCTTGGGGTTGGAACATCCATGGAAGGTGATGTTTTGAGCATGTTGGAGTGTATTTGGAGCTAAATATTGAAGAGTCGGCTTGTTAGTCCTGAAGAGTGAACTCTTGTGTGAGTTGTACTGCAACAACAAGTGTTTGTTGTTGTTTTTGGTAGTTTTCCTGGAAGTGAGAAGTTTCACAACTGAGAGATTCCTAGTTGTTTGTGTCAAAGAGACCCTGATAAACGAATGGGACACCAAAGGGGTACATTCCTTTGGTTGGGCAATCAAGAGGAAGAGATTTGGTGGAAAACCGAGATAGTTGTAGGAGAATACTAGTGGGTTGTGGGTTTTCTGAGATGTGAGTGGACAATGAGAGACCACCCTCTTTTTTGGATTGCTAGCCCCAACTTGGGGGTGACTTGTTGTTGATATTTGAAACAACAAGTCTATGGTTGGGTGGAACGTGCATCCCAAGTAGCCGGTTACAAAAATACTTTGAAAGATAAGTGTTTTATCTTGTTGTTGTGCTATTATATGTGTTTATTTGTTGTGCTTTTACTCTGTGTATGAGAACAATTTTACATATTGATGTGTGAGTTATTAGTTTCATGCATATTTGTTTAAAAATGTTGTAGATGCTTTTACCAGATGGTATCAGAAAATAGTTTAATCTGTATGTAATTCATAGTTGATAAGCTACAGGAAATTAGTTAGCAAATTTTTTAATTTTTATGAGTATTCTGCATGTAATGGACCTCATCTTGGGCTAGGGGAAATCACATTATGGTATCAGAGCCTCAATTTTAAACATTGGGATTGTATGGGCCAAGACCAAGTGTGAATTGAGTAATTTGTTGTTGCATATTTTGGTCTGTGTGAAAATTGAGGGGAAATGGTTAAAATTAGAGAGAAATCCCCAAATTCATGAACAAAATCTGAGTTTAAATGACTCAAAACTATCTAAGTGAGGTTCAATGGACTAAATATGTAGAATTTCAGAGTTAAATTTGACCTGAAAGGTCAAAATTTGAGTTTTAATGACCATTGTAGTGTTGGACAAAGTTTGAAGAATCAAAAGTCAAGATCATGTTTGTTCTCGAGATCAACATCCTAGATTCATTTTGATAAATTTAAAAAAAATTAAGGTATCGGTCGTTTGGAAGTTTGAGTAGATCAATGGCCGAGATTCATTTTCAACAATTGAGAAAATGAGCCAAATCGATGATTTGGATTCATTGTCGGTCGATGGCAAGTTGTAGCAGATCAATGATTGAGATTCATTTTTAGCTGATTGGTGAAGTTAGAGAATCGATGGTTGAGATTCATTTTTGGCTATTTCAAAAATGGATCAAATAAATGGTCTAGATTCATTTAATTTTTTTGGGATATTAGGTCCGATCAATGGCCAGGATTCAATTTGGAGGTTTGCAAAGTGGAGTAGATTGATGGTCAAGATTAGTTCGAACAATAGATCAACAGATTAGATTCATCAGAGATTAGTCAAAAATTTTCTAAGTGATGAAGTTGGCCAAAGTAAATTGTCGATGACCAATGGTCAGGTCAACCATGTTATCACAGGATTTGTACTTATGCAAAGCTCAACACAAGACTCCAAAATATTGCATAACTATGGAAGAATCTACCACTCTCACCTTAGTAAGGACTTCCCTCATTTTAGTGATGGAAGAGGTCCACTACAAGGGAGGCTTCCCTGATGACCTCAAGGGATAAAATAGCAAGTTTAGTAGACAAGATTACCTCCCCCTATCTTGGTCACTGAATGATTGGTCTAGGTCACAGAAAGAAGAGGTTTGGAAGATGATTTGAGTACCTTCCCAGAACAATAACACTTTGTAGAATATCTATTGCAATTTCCAAGTCAAAGTATGCAAAAATAACCTCTAGGGACACTAGACAAAATGAGTTTCAATGGTTGTTACAGTTTTGCAGTAGTAAACAATTATATCACAACAATAAATGATTTTTAACAAAAACAAAAATTAGTGCTCATAAATGCAACAATTGACAATGAAAACTTAGCATACATCCACTAGAATATTACCCAATTGTTAGAGGCAATTTTTGAATGAGTTGGGCCACCTTTATATGAGTGTATGCAACAAATTAAAGTGTTTTAGATGGCTGTAGAGAACCCTTTATAACAACAACAATAAATTTAGTAAGTTTGCCAATGATAGTGTTAGTATAGTTAGTAGAAAGCTTGAGAGTTTTGAGAGAGTGAGTGTATTGTTATATTTGGTAGCTCAGAGGTACTTCAGCATATGCGACACTCAGCACGTGAAAGTGGCTGAACAAATTTCTCCCTAGTGACTTTATTTTTATAAAGTGATTTTATAAATTCAAGTTGAGCCTTTTAATTTTTTAATGTGTAAAATGACTTTATGAGGGTGTGGGTCACTTAAGTGACTTAAGTGATCTCAATGGATGATTGAGTCATGACCGTTGATCTCATGAGTGCATGATTAGATCTTGACCATCAGTCTCATTGGAAGACCAAGGTTTAGGGAGGTTACACATTGAATATGCATAAAGGGCGTACTAGAGGAGGAGAGGGCACACTTTTTGAGGAGAGGAGAGAGGGAAGGTGAAGAGTCATGCATCCCAAAAGATATTGAGCATAGAGGAAAGAGGGAAACAACAAGGAGGATAGGCACACATCCCTATGAGAGGATTGGCACGCATCCTTATGAGATGATTGGCATGCATCCCAAGGTATATTTCAGGATTTATATCGATCCATACATTATATATTCGGAAAGGTCGTACAACATTTAATGTTGGTCGCACAATAAGAGGGAGGAAATAAAAATCGAGGTAGTTAGTCAAGAGAAGTTTGGCATGATTTCCTAGTATCCTTACTGTGATAAATCCATAAAGTAGAGAAGTGTATAGTACAATAGTTCTCGGGCACTATTTCGAGGCAGATTTAGAGTTGGTGCTGACTGTACTGGGTCATACATGTCGTATAGCAGAGGCATGTTTTTCAAGGCAACTTTTGGCACTTTTTTTGAGAAGAATATTGTGCAAGGAGAGTGAGATAAGTTATGTGTACTTAATGTTGATATTAATGTTGTTGTAAACTCACATATATTTCCTAGAGCTCAATAATAAAATCTCCTTGAACTGGTTTTCCCATTGTGGGTTTTTCTGGGGGCATTGACCAAAATTTCTAGTGTTCTATGTTGTGACTAGTTTGTTGTTCATTGGTATTATGTTGTTGTTTTTATATTAGATGTCTTATTTAATGTATTTATACTCATAAACTGTTGTAGAATGCATGTCTTCTTTCTACATTATAATCTTAAATTTATTGGAGGTTGAAATCATATTTAAATAAGTGTTTGAGCTCATATTTATAACATGTTATCAAAGCTAGGGCTTTGAAGTTTAGTGGACAACCTTGACACTAGGACATCAATGACTTGCTGGGGAATTTTCTTGGAAGAAGGAGGGGAAAGAAACATTCTTTTTCATTTGGACAAATATGACTTCCAGTATCATGTTTGAATATAGGTTGGAGGGTATCTCAAACTACCTGCAGTGGAAGGTGAGAATTGCAAGTGTTCTCGAGGAGAACAAGTTGTGGCCGTTTGTGAATACCACCATGACAGTACCTACGTCAGATCCTATTTCTTTGGACATTCATGAAGTGAAGGAATCTAAGTCTTAGAGAATCATTTTGGATAGAGTCAAAGACCACCTTATTCCACATTTGGCTGAGAAGCAGACAACCAAGGACATGTGGGATGCACTGAAGAATTTGTATGAGGCAAAGAACGAGAACCAAAAAATGGCTCTCTAGGAAAATATCCATAGTACTAGGATGGAAAAGGGAGAGAGTGTGGCCTCCTATCTCACCAAAGTTGCACAGGTGAAGGATTATTTGGCAACTGTCGTAGAAGTTATTCCAGATTCAGAGTTGGTGCATATATCCCTTAAGGGATTCACTAAGGAGTGAGAGATTTTCATGAAATGTGCGGTGGGGAGAGAGAAAATTCTAGACTGGATCATATTGTGGGATGATTTTACACACAAGGAGATCCACGAAGGGTATAAAGAGAAGGCAGAGGGTGGTTCATATGAGAAAAATGTTCCTCTTATGGGAAAGAGAAAGGAGAAGAAGAAAGACATCAATAAAGTGAAATGATTTGCATGTCACAAGATTGGCCACTACATTAGTCATTGTCTAAACAAGAAGAAAAATAAGTAGGAACCATAGGTGTCAACATCAATTGATATTTATGAGTTTGTAGAGAAATATGAGAGGTAATTTTCTCTAATGACTGGTCCCTTAGGCAGTGGTTGTCTAGTGTTCAAGGACATTGAAGTGTGGTTCATGGATAGTGGAGGTTATCAACATATGATAGGAATGAGTTCAGTTCTCCTTAGTCTTTCATAGATAGACTCAGACCACTTTGTGGGTAGTGGTATTGTTGGAATGTTTGGGCTGACCCTGGTTCTACTCTAGGTTTCCAACAAAACCCTGCACACCATCATCCTTTCTGGAGACCAGAAAGAAACACTACGCATAGAGTGCACAATGAATTCTCACCCAAGATGGATTTAGGGGTGTCTGCATTCAAGGAAGGGATGTTGTTGTGGGGATTTTAGGCATTGTTTCTACTTTACCATACATAATATATAACCTTCTATTATCATGTTCATTCATTAAATTTCATTCTTAGTAAACAACATAACTTATCCTAGTGTGCGTTGCATTTTACTACTGATAGATTCATTCATTCATCATAAACCATTGCAAGACATAAAAGAAACATTCCACACATTGACACAATGTTTTACCATGGTTCACCCCCCTAGGCTATGTCCATAAATATCTAGCGCTCTCTACTTATTTATTATTCTTCATGAAGTTCATTGTGTTGTGCACATCAAAAGTTTGGTGAGGCTGACAAGATCGCAACAAGCTCCACATTTTGTGACCTTAACCTCGAATAAAAATCATCTCTCTAAAAATATCTCCAAAATTGACTCTTAAATCATCTGCTCATTCACTCATTGACTCACTAGAATTTTCCAACAATGACTTCTCATCAAAAACAAACCTCCTATCTTCCTCATACAACACATATTTATACTACAAAAATGGGTTAAACCCTTTACATTGATGACCAAAAACCTAACCCTAAGTGGATTAGGTTTATCCACTTTCTAACTTCCTGCACGTGGCTGGTCCATGATCCAACTGTTTCCTCATCGTTCTTCATCCTTCTTCCTTCCGTTGGATTTCCTTGCACTGCTTTTCCCTGTTCTTCAATTCGCACTCCTTTCCTAGTCCCTTTCTCAACTGCTTCATTAGTTGTTTCACTGTTCCCCAAAATGGCCTGCACCAACAAGCCCCAAACAATCACTTATGGCTCATCCCGAGCCACTCAGGCAGTGTTTGCATCCTGCACTGATTTCTCCATGATCCAGGTGGATATTGGTGGCCACCCACCTATTCCAACTAGCTCCTTGTGTCCATTTTTTTTCAACACGTTCTTCTGTACTGCTTTGTAATTGTGGGTTCTACACTTTTGTGGCTTTCTAAAGCCTCAAACATCCTCCAGGTGGATATGGGTGGCTTGTCACCTAATCCAACTGGCTTATTTTGTATGTTTTCATGTCAACACATCTTGTTGTACTTTCGGGGCCGTTTTGGGGCCCTAAACGTTGTTTTTTTGGATTGCCACAATCAAACTATAGATGGAGTCAGAGTTTGACAGAGGAATTTGTAGTTCTCTGTGTTACCTTTCCAATGGGCTATCATGCGCCTAAAACAGAGGTCGTATGAAAAATGTATGACCCTAGGAAGTTGAGGTACCAAATTACACCAACTTACCCATAGGGCCCACATGACTTTTGGCGTTTCACCTTCTAGGGTTAGGTTTTTGGATGTCTAGGGATTTGGCATTGATGAGTAATATAAAAAAAGCCTCTAGAGCCTCATTGTAATCCATTCTACTCAAACAGATGCACGTAACAACCATGTCTCTTCTCAGAGATAGCTACCACAATTCGAGCAAGTTTCAGTTCTACAGTTTTACAGTTTCAACCTATTTCATTATTTAATAGAAGATATTGTTCACTGGATATTTGTGTTATTCTTCCTATATCTATGTTTATTATATTCAATATGTTAATTAGTTTGTTCCACTCCTAAATCCAGATCAGTGGTATCAAAGTGGTTTGCTCTTCATTTATTTTTCTTTGTGCATGTCCCCGACAAGGTCTGGGTATAAGAAGTTGGGACTCGAACCAATCGATCCATTGCCAGATCATCCATTCTGAGCCCGAAAACAACCCATGGGAGATGAAAAGAAAGATGATGGAGCAATAGATCCTATTAAAATGTTGCGTGAGGAAGCCCTCTGTTATCCACATTTTTGGTTATCAAGATGATGACATGATAATGACATGGTGATGGAAGATCTAACTCTTCTTTAAGATCATTTTCATGAAGAAAGTTACACTTATCAGCTTCTCAAAATCACACTTTTGAAGATAGTACGCAGGCTGCATATATATTGTCCT
>JASDQU010334104.1:0-10062 GCA_032191745.1 Picea mariana
TAATAGCATAGATAGGATCACTGAGAGAAACACAATCACAAGATACACAAAATTTACCCTGGGAAACCCTCATGGGGAAGAAAACCCAACAAAACTTCCTTAATATAGATAGCCAATACAATGCCAAGACAATGAACCAAACAACACATAAATTCCTCTCCCAAGGATGTGCCTCTCTCTCTCTTCCTTCTTCTAGCAACTGGTAACTGCAGCTTCCTTCAATATTTGTGCACTAGATGAGTGAGTTGAGTGTGTGTCTAAATGAGGCGTTGGCCTCTCTTATTTATACAATCTGGCAGGTGTGAACAGAAGTGTCTTTTCATTGGCAGGGCCAACTTCTCATTCTGGGTGGTTAGAACCACCTTTATTTAATCTGAGGGCCGAATTCTCATTCTACCTATTACAATTAGGGTTTGACCAATCCGCAAAAGGGGATTTGGTCAACTATAGTGCTCGAAATGATCAATCCACAAAAGGGGATTGATCTAATCAATAATAAATATATTTTATCATTTACTTTATCCACAAAAGGGGATAAGAATATTCTTTGCAGTTACACAATATTTTAACAAAACTAATAGAGGTAACAAAGTGATCCCATGACTCGGGCAAAGAACACAATAATGTAATTGCCTTATCTTCATTTTTGAATTTCACTCCCATGCTAGTCAACTGGACTAAAAGAGTATTAAAATTATTTAAATGATGAACTATTTTTGTACCTTTATTCATGCACAAACTATATAATTGTCTTTTCAGGAAGATCCTGTTCGTCAACGATTTCGTCATATACAAGCTTTCCAGCTTCATCCACAAACCAGTTGTTGTCTTCTCCGAGACAATGTTGAACAAAACATCATCGGCCAAACACAAACATATGACACTTAGTGCTCTCGCATTGATCTCATCCCACTCTTCATCTGAAATGGTCGCGAGTTTCTTTGATTTTCCCAAAAGCGCCTTCACCGCGCCTTGTTGCACAAGAAGATTGTGCATCTTAACCTTCGATATCTAGAAATTGTTCTTGCCATTGAACTTCTCAATTTCAAATTTATCACTCTGAGTTTTCTCCATTAAAAGAAGAAAAAATTCCAAAAAAACACTGCTTATAAAACCAAGCCCTTTAAAATATGTGGAGAAATAATGGTATAAACTCCGAAGGGTTTAATAAAAAGTTTAATAAAAAACCTTTTTACTAACCTCACCTTTTATTCAAAAAGATTCACCTTTTTAACCACCCACTTGAATTTTTCACGTTTTAAAAAGAAAATTCACTCTTGAGATAATTAAAAAATTCACTTTTTAATTCCTCCACTTTTTGTTTTATGCATACAATATTTTAATTCCAAATATTGTAAAAAACTTCATACCTTAAATTTTTCCAAAGAAAAAACATGCGAATGTTTTCTTAAGGGAGATCGACATTCCTTCATAATGGATGGGGGAGTGCTAGTGTGAGATCAATGCTCCCTCACTATGTATGGGAGAGCGCTAACGCTCTGTGATGCATTTTCTAGGTGCGCGAGTTTTTCGAAAATTGAAATTTCACAAGTGTGAGTGCGTCAGTGCGCCTCTAACATTGCCTAGGGAACGCTGATGACTTTCTACTCAATTTCCACCTACGAAACCTACTCAATTCACCTTCGCTCTGATACCAATTGTTAGAATTGCAAATGCGAAAAACACAATTCACATATCATAATCAATAATCACACAAATTAAGAAACACATAGATTTCAGGTGGTTCACCCAAACATTGGGCTACGTCCACCAAGCATAGGTATCGGTTGTCTCATTATTCAGATCATGGATATTACAACAGACTTGCAATCTCTCTCATATCCTTTCTCACATCCTCCCCGTCTCTCATATCCCTCACTCTCATCCTCCCCTTCTCTCATTTGCCTCTACGGGCTTACATAAATTTATACACATTTACACAGGAAACTGATTATTAAATGCAATCTCATCCATATTCTAACTTGGTATTATTTAGTTGCAACCAACGCAAAATATTAGGATCTAATTCTATCTTTGGAGGAATTAGTTGTAACCAAATTCAACAATAAGTACTTGACATACATGAAAGACGACTTGCAAAGTCAATAATTCTACGAAATGACCGACACGAGATAAAACTTCCTCTAAACAAGAGCATGGCACAATGTGTGACTTAGGTAGCATGAACTAAAAATCAACACTAACTATGTGATGTAGGAGACAACAACAAACTCTCCATAGTTACTAGAAGAATAACCAGTCGGAGGAGAATTTTTTTTTGTGTAACTAGTTCAGTTTCCTAAAGCCATACTAACCCAAACTATTGAGACTAGACTCAAAACTTTGTGCTTTGTTTAGAGGCGAATCGACTACTGCAAATAATGGTAAAGAAAAATCATTCCCACACTCTTTTTTTATTATATGATTTTTTTGTTTTTTTCATATTGGAATGCCTAAAAAGAAATAAGAGAATGATAGAATACATGGAGGAAACGAGTGTCATGGGAAAGCAACTAGTTCCAAGTGCAAGGAATAGACCTATGCTTAATGAAAGGAAGCAAGTGTAAGATATGGGAACTCAGAGGAGTTTTTTCTCCTAGGGCACAAGTGTCAAATTGTAAGGCTAGAAAATGATGATAATGCATAAGAAAATAGGTGAGAAACAACACACTGAAGTCGACATTAGGCTGAAAAGCATGAACAGTGAGTATGGAATGCAATTACAACTTGAACATAAAAGTATGGGAGCCCCACAGGTAAATAGCTAGAATAATTTTGAGAAAATATGAGGTTTCAATGCAATGTGATGGAGGAACTAACAAGACTCCCGAACCTAATAAAAAACATCAACATGGGAACCAAAAGGAAAAGTAAGGTTCTATCTAGGATGCCCATGACGATAGGATCTACCATGAACAAAACGACACTTGAAATCAATAGGAAATGCTTGTGTCGCTAGTAAGTGGGGTTGACCCTATGGAAAATGTATAAAAGGTCATTGATTATGCAAAATGCAAGGAAGAAAAATCTTATCATATATGTTAGTGATGATAACATTCTCTAATAGAGTCACAAAAATTGGATCAACAAATACAAAAATTCCATTCTAAACATCCTCCCTACAAAATCTCAACTCAAATGGTCATCTTGAACCAAAAATATAGATCATTAGGTGTTTTTAAACTACAAAAATAGTAAAAACTATGTAAAAGTGCATAAGCAATTCTTTATAATAGGAAAAATTAACCCAAGTAACATTTTAATGTGAGTTTTTATCAAATTGCGCCACTTGAGTGGGAAAACCTTCCAAACTCCCAAAGATCATATCTGGAGCTACCAAAATTAGAATCACACACCATCAGAACCAGGTAAGCAAACACTCATCCCTCTTCATTTTCATCCAGGATTTTTTCATCTTTTGAAATTTATTTTTTAGTATTTTTAGTTTTTAAGGAGGGGATGGATCATACATGCCCTGCTTTGGCATGAGGAGTGTATACCGTACCATAAACACACCCTCTCTTAATGAAAACCACGTACATACACAATTGTCATAAGAGAAAGACGCATTATGTAAGCTTGGAATTGCTCCTCTCTGAAGTTGTGGCCTAATCAAGTGAAACACAAACCATACCACTGAATCCAATGATTAAAGAGAAGGCATGCCTGGAAGTTTGCAATGATGGATTCCAATCTCCAGAACCTAGTCCTCTAATTCCAGAAGATGAGATTGAGGCAGACTCCCAACTCGTCTCTCGCATATTGGAACACCTTCCTGCTCAAAATTCAAAATCTTACATGCCGCGGGTGGTTTCTCTCAACCCTTTTCATTTTGGTAAACCCCAACTTGCCAAATATGAAACCTTCGAAAGAAAGATCCCTAACAGAATCGTCGATAGAGTTGGTCGTCCTACCTTCACGACGTTGGTTGAGGACATGATACATCAATACAGTAAGATTTGACAATGGTACAAGTTCTTCCATATTTGTCCCTACACTAACGAAGAATTAGGTTGGATATTAGCCCAAGATGGATTATTAGTCCCCGCCCTTCGGGCTGCATGGACTATAGTAATTGAATCTGTTTTTTTGCATTAGTTTGGCATTAAACCCAATAACATTTCCCTATTTTAAAGTAAAATTTTCATAAATCATACAATTTCACTTTAAAATCCATATCATTTAATCTAAAGTTTTGAGTATGAGGGTCTTATTTGGCCGAGGCACATGCGAACAAGATCTTAGCTTAAAACCCCCTTCAATCACATATTTGATGAGTAATTTGTTTGAAGGTAAGTAATGCTAGAACTAAGTCTAGCATTACATAGATCACATTAAATGTGTGATATAGTTTTTGTGATAATTGAGCCAAAGTTTTTACAAACTTAATAACGATTGACACATACTCCCTCCAGTTGTTTTGCTTCATGCATAGTTATGCATGCTATCTCAGTACCCTCCTTTGTAGCTGTTTTGCTTCATGCATAGTTATGCAAGCTGTCTCTGTACCCTCCTTTGCAGTATCCTCCTCAGAAGGCACAATACCGTACCCTCCTTTACAGTATCCTCCTGAGAAGCCACAATGTCATATCCTCCTTTGCAGTATCCTCCTGAGAAACCACAATAGAAGAAGAAAGTTGTATCTCTGCAGCATACAAAATGTTGCTTCATATAACTTGCAGCACTGCATCACCTCTCGACCTCTCTGCTCGGCCCAAAGATCCTATAACATCGTAAGTATTATCACACCATGATTCATTGAAATATAGTTTTTAATAATCTAAAAGCTAAAAGATGAAAAATAAAACATAATGTATATTTGATGTAGGCATCAACCATGACTCTGAACTTTGACATGAATATAAGGCTAACTGACTATTCACTTTCTAGATGATAAAAGCATTGAATCTTTTAGCGTATTTACAAAAAAAATCTTTCACAACCAATTATTTTTATATTTCTATATGACTCAGAATAATTGCTTAAGATTCCATTATTTCTATAGACTCTCCCACAAAGCTAGCTAGCTTATTTCTACAGACACTATTTCTGACGAAGCAGAGCTATCTCTTGCCTTAATATTATTATTGGCATTCTTGTTTTTATTGTGCTCAAGGGGCGAAATGGAAGGTAGTTGGTCCAAGGTGGCATACCTGGCGGCGGGCGAGATGAATCTGGTGACGGGATAGTGAAGACGCAGATGAAGACAATACACTGAGGCGTCGTAGGCTCGGGAGACCTTACACTACTCCTAGGATTTGAACCTGTGATGTGGAGGATACTCTTCTAGGGCAGTTTTACTCTGAACCGGTATCTCATATAAGAAGATCCCATCAACAGTGAATCAGGCCTGAGAATCCACCCATACTACGATTTACCAACTTCGATAAGAGAATCTAACCCCAGCATTCCTTAGCGCACAGGTCTGATTAGATTGTCGTTAGTCGGTGCCAGGGAGCTCATCTCTATTGCCTGTGCAACATCTTGTTATGCTCTGAATCTTTTCCACGAATAAATAACTAAGTTAAGGCACTAGTTTCTAAGGCAGTTCTGACGATCCATCCCATTCCCATGGTGGTTCCTCTTTCCTATATCATAAACTTCATCCATTAATTATGTAGGTTGTTGAGGCGTAGCGGTAAATATTCAGTCAAGGTTGTTCTCAGTGCAGTACCCAGCCAGATTCGGTAAAGCGAGTGGTTGTTTGGAAGGCCATCAAGAAAAACTAGGACCAGACTGCAAGCCTCTATGTTTTATCTGCCCTCGTCTGCAAGACTCGATAATACTGAGAGAAAAGAGTATAAGTGTTAGCATCAGACCCGCTCCTTTGAGCACGTATGCAGCCGACGACTTCCATGAGAAAATCGATGTGCCATTGCCATTGCCATTTCGAGAACTGCAATCTGCATAGTTATTGCCATATTTGCAGAGTTCGTTGTACGAGGACATTGGGAAGCAACATCTTGCGATAATTTTTCCCTGCCATGCAATTTGTTAGAGATAAAATATAGTAAACATTCTCGATATTTGAACTCCTTTCAGTGTTGATTCTCCACATCTCCATTTTGAAAGGAAAATTATGGACACGTTGTATGGTGTGCATTTATGTATGTTAGGACATGCTTGGATGCCAAAGCTGGGCTAAGAGATTCATCTTGGTTACTGCTTACAAGAAAGTTTCAATTTCTATTAGAAAAAACAGACAGTAGAATGTAGTCTATTCAACTTGATCAAATTGGGTAAAACTACCTAATAACTCTAAAAACTAATTTACAAATTATTAGCGATATTGAATTTTGCACTCTTTTTCAATAATAAAAAAATACTTTACTCTAGACATGATCATAAACTAATTTACAAGTTTTGACAATATTTAAGTTTGAATAACATGAATGGTATGTTTAATTTTACACAGGTAAAGCTTAAAAAAGCTAAAGCTTAAAAAGTAATTAATAGAATTTTTTATATTATTTTTACATGATATGGAGGCATTGGCCTAATCCAATGCATGTGGATCAAAATGTGCACAATTAATATAGGCCACAATGCCAATGAAAATCACTAAGTGGACTTGGATTGTCGTTGTCTCATTTGGGTCTTCAGAATCCAAATGATGATTTGCAAAAATACCATGTATCCATGTCAGTGTAGTTTACTTCATCTCAGAGAAAATTAGTTATTATTATTCATTAAAGAATTGATTTCGATATTGTTCTGAACTTTTCAGATTATCAAGAAGTTATCTATAAGAACACCTAGTGGGCAAGTGAAGCTAAAACTTATGAAAGAAATAACGAAGGAACACAACATTGACTGGGATCCAGCAAAATCAGACTGTTGAAACTTCCTGAAGGTACTTGTAAGTCTGTGGCCGAAACATTTCATGCATGTGATGATGATTTGACTATCATTTGCTAGATTCTTAGTTTTGTTTTTCATAGACATAAATAGGCGTGGAGGGACAAAGAACTTCGAAGAAGACACTATAATTTCGATTATAATCGCATCACTGTGTACAATATAAAAATATGGAAACAAAGAAATCCATGATAATGACCTATTCCCAGATGCAGAAATGACTGCATGCTTGAGTCTCGTCTCGGGGATTTAATAAAGATGTTTGATTCGAACATCCAACAGGTGATACATACACTCTTTTCCACAGTGATCTAGTCCATAACAACCTACGGGTTTTCTACTATGCTACATCAGGTTAAGCATTTTAGCATATTTATGTGACTAAAATATGCATCAGGTTCAACATTTTAGCATATTTGTGTGACTAAAATATGCATGGAGATCAATTGGTGAAAGTTGAAACCCCCCACGTGAGCTAGGTTTTCATGAACATCGAAGAATGTGCCCTGCCTTCTTGGTAGGGACTTGTTTCTTCGCAACTCCACTTGTTCCTTTTGCGATTCTTAAGGTATGATCACCTTTACTATTGAAATTTTAATGAAAGTCTTAAGATCATGTCAAACAAGTTCCATTACCATTAGCATACCTCTATCATTAACACTGAGATATTTTAAAGTTTAAGAGTCTTTAATTTGAAATGGTGAGGTTGTGGTTTGACATGGGTGGTCCTCGTTTTACATGTAAAGAGTTAAATTTTAATTCTTGGAAATTGGAAGTATTGAGCTCTTTGTGTGTGATTGTCATGTCCTTGATCCAGACCCTTTGTAATTGTACATATAGGTTGGTGAATCATTGGTACTAATTATTAATGTGATGTATATATAGGTTGGTGAGTTGTTGACACCTGATTTTGGTGTTGTACGTACCAGGGTAAGTGTGTGGAGAGTTGTTATCAAGATAGGGGCCACACATGTCATAGTGTTGTGTGCACCTGTGTAAGTGCGCACTTTGCACCATGTTGCGTGCACTTGGGTAAATGCACGATAATTGAGCTCTTTGTGTGTGACTGTCATGTCCCTGATCTGGACCCTTTGTAATTGTACATATAGGCTAGTGAGTCGTTGGTACTAATTGTTAATTTGATGTATATATAGGTTGGTGAGTCGTTGACACCTGGTTTTGGTGTTGCGCGCACCTGGGTAAGTGCGCAGAGAGTTGTTATCAAGATAGGGGCCACACATGTCATAGTTTTGTGTGCACCTGTGTAAGTGCACACATTGCACCATGTTGCACGCACTTGGGTAAATGACCTGGTAATGACCTGGAAGTGTGCAAAGTTGAAATATGTGTGTGTGTGTGTGTGTGTGTGTGTGTGTGTGTTGAGGCCGAAGAGCATGCGTGAGTATGAGGCTTGTGATATGGGACATAGATAGGCTAGTGCACCTATCCATGTAATTATACTCAAGTTAATAATAAAAGAACATCAATGAGCATAGACAGACTTAGACGAAAAAAGATGGAGGGCCAATTCCACTAAAAAAGGGAAAAGGGGGGAAACATTTTAATAATATTTTTGAAAAAGTGTAATGTGGATATGTTTTTATCTTAAGTTCTCAAGGGTAGGGAACAAGTCACCAAGTGACTTAAAGCCACTTTTAAAGGTGACAAGTGTCAAGTGTAAGGCATGCAATATATATTACCGGCCTTAGTTTATTTTGGGCATGATTGCATGATTATGATTATTGAGAGAAGGATTCAGGAAGAAATCATGTGGCAGGCTCTTGTGAGTAGAAGGGGGTAAGATTGTATGGAAAATTTGATTATTACCTTATCTGCACAAAGAATCTTGTAAGGAGTTGTGGGGATATAATCAGAGTTACTGTAGAGGAGATGGGTTGACAGACCATGAACAGTCTCTCTAGGTGAGAGATTGGTTGTTGAGAAGTGGTTGTCTGGCCTGTGAGCATACTCTCCAGGTCAGAGTATTGTTGGAAATTGTTCCCTGGTGCTTTAAGCATTAGTCGCATGGATTGGAGACTTCTTATCCGACATGTTGTTGGTAACCCTGGGAAAGGAAGTGGGGCAGCTGGAGGACTGTGGAGCAAAGAAAGGGCACACTTTCTTGGGTGTGACAGGTGCATGGGGAATGAGGCACTGTGGGCTAGTTGCAGCAACGAGCCCCTTGGAATGAGCAATTTTGTTAATAATCAGACCTCATCTTGTCACTAGGAAATCCTTTTTCCTTGGTGGAGTTAAGCCCCAACTCGAGGGTGACTTGTTGCTGAAAGCTTATGAGAAACAAAATCTATGGCTGGGAGGAACGTTTGATTTATGTGCTCAGTTGGTGACTTTCATAAAAGATAAGTGTTCTTTATGTGCTTGTCTTGTTTACCATGTGCATTTTTGTTTATGCTTGATATGGGTTAATTATTGTATGTAGTCGCATATTTCACTCATTATTCTTATTTATTTGAACCAATGACATTTGATCTAATTTTACCTGCTAATCCTCTAAAAATAGCTCACCTTTTTGAAATGATTCTTTTAAACATAATTCTTCATTACTATTGATCTCAATTTACCTTCTATGCATATCTATGTTTAACCATTTACCTAAAGTCTATTATTTACTTACATGAAGAAAGTGTACAAGTAAATTGGTAAAATATTTCAAGAACACATATTTGTATGCTGTGATTAACAACAAGCTGTGCTACTTCCTAAGTCATTAACAAATTGTGGAAGAAAAAAGAGATGGAAAATAAACTAAAGAGACACTCACAAAAATCACAAAAATATATAACTAGTATTCACAAATCAGAAAACTAAATGGGTATACATAAAGACAACACAAACCTAATAAATCCATTGTTTTCAATATCAACGACCATTGAACAGTCATATCTTTGTTTAACACTAGTTTGACAATTAAATGGTGTCCTTTATAAATCCTTTCTTTTACCAAGCATACAAAAAATCATGCAACAATAAGTGTGCTTATTACAAGCCAAACCAATGCAAACAAATGACACCTTACATTTCCACCAAAATTTTCTAAATTCACTTCAATCTTCTCCCTTTGACAAATCCAATAATGAAATATCCCCTAATCAACCACAATCATGTATATGTAGGAGTTTTCTTAAATAAAGGCTAATAAGTTAAGAACCCAATTCACATATCAACCTAAATTATGTACATGTA